>CAIGRQ010103329.1:0-17303 GCA_903798375.1 Fraxinus sp. D2006-0159 | reverse complement strand
TCGAGGCCTAGCTTGTAAAGGCAAGGCGTCACGGGTGGTATGTTAAAAAAGTAACCAAGATGATCTTCATACCTACCAATTTTCCTATTATGCAACGCGGCTTCACAATTTGTATTATTTATAATCATTGTACTCTATGAATCATATCACATTATGACCCCATTACATGTAACCCTCTAATGAACCCTTTTTGGTTTGTCTTCCATTCATGTTTTGCTTTCATCCTCTTTATATATCTCCACCATGCATCTTTTTTTCCTTTGTTGATTTTATTAATTGAAAATTAAATGAGGTGAAAATATCGATAAAATTAGAAATATAGACCATTTGACTTATTCCTTACTTTTAGTTCTTTCTTACAAAGTTAGGCCTTGTTTGGTACGAATTAAAATCAGATTTTAATCTAAATCAAAGTCAAACAATCAATATTAACCACATTTTTCATTGGTCCAACAGCTTTTCAACCACACATTTTAAAATTTTAATTTTAATCCCCTACAAACACCCTCTGAATCTTGTTAAAAGGAATCGCACAAATCTTCATACGTATATTGTTGATTTTATATTTAACTAAACGATGTGAATTTTTATAATTTATCCTTGGACATTGATATTCATGTCCCACAACATCATAGCTTTAGACAAGTTGAGTTATTATTTTATGCTTTTGGACTTTGATACTATATAAAGTATTGAAATCCGTTCTTTTATGCCTCTTGGACTTGCTCTTTTGATGGATATTTTCTAAATTTGAAGACAAAAAAGAACAAATAATTGCAGAATATTCCCAAAATAAATATTATTATTTAATTTGTTAAGAATAACTTTATTGGATCTTTGCCAGTATAATTTTGAATATGAAGTTATTGGAAATTCCTTAGTATATTAAGGGCATTTTTTAATTAATTGTTTCAAAAATAAGGTCACCCAACAATAAGTAATTTTACGAATCCGTTATTTGTAATCTCTCACTACTTATTTTTATCTATAACATGCACGATTATATTCACAATCACGTGTTTCTATCACCAATCTCGTTTAATTTAACTTTTAAGTACACTTAAATGAAAGCTAATACCAACTCCAAATTCTACAATATCTACATCATTTATTGTTAACTTTCAATTATTTTAATCAAATCATTCAACTAATCATTCCCCGACATTATGTATTATATTGTTTTAAAATTTTATTAAAATTATTAATTAAGGAGAAGCAGGGCCACAAGAAATAATTAAAAGATGTTTATCTAAAGCACCAGGAGCGAATCTAGGAAAAATCTTAAGACAGATTAGTACGAAAATAAATAAATAAATAATAATTACACAAAAAAATTTGTGCCTAAATTTTATTTTTTTTTAATGGTGAATTGGACTGGAGGGACGGGCTGTAGCACAACCCAGCCCTCCCCCTAGATCCGTCAATGTAAAGCACGTGCTTTCTTTCATATGAAATGCTTTCTGAATAGGGTTATTGTCGATGTCCTGCATTGACAAGTGACATATAATAAATAAATGTAGAAGAAAGAGACTAAAAACACTACTATAATTTTTATTTTATTATTTTCAATTTTAAGGTGTCAAAAAATCAATTATTATATGGTTGTCAACTAAAGGATTTATGTCAGTATGAAGATAATATGTGATGGAACATGATAGAGTAGTGAAATTTAAGTTAAATTGAAGTTCAATAACCCTGATTAAAAAGTTTAGTGATGCAGTGGACGTAAATAACATTTACCCCTAATTATGCGAAAGAAAAATAAAATCCAAGAAGGATTTTGTTGAGCTTCTAAGAGTATATTATCATTAATTTGGTCATAGAAAATGATATTCACATGAACAAATTAATTATCTTGGTTAGGGGAAAATGAAAATGTGTTGTGTACATATGACGCATCTTTAGTTGGTATCGCATTCGCTTGTCATTCATTCTCATTTTTTATGTTATTCAATCTAACATAGTCGCATTTTCTTCTTAACGTCTTCGCCTCATCTAATTGACATTTTAAAATATAAGAAGTTTAGTAATCTTTAAGTAGATCTTAACATCATCAAGTCCTCGTAGATGTTAATAATTGCTAGTGTTATAAAATTACATATGTATCGGTTAGATGTCGATAATACTTCACGTGATGTAGGGTGGGGGAAGTGCCTCACCATGGTTCTAACCGAGTTAAATCACACTATTTATCCAACACTTTTAGAATGCAAAATGCAGTTATTTTCTTGGTCAAAAATCGAAATTACCCGATAAATATATAAATAAAATAATGATGACACACTATAAACCCTAATGTTGATCAT
The DNA here is from genome assembly GCA_903798375.1 of Fraxinus sp. D2006-0159. Lineage (NCBI taxonomy): Eukaryota > Viridiplantae > Streptophyta > Magnoliopsida > Lamiales > Oleaceae > Fraxinus > Fraxinus sp. D2006-0159. The sequence goes on along the minus strand of CAIGRQ010103329.1, from coordinate 14,997 downwards.
TTCCCTACACAATTTTATGTAAATAAAATAATGTCATGGAATTAAATTGTGGATGATACAATTCTCATATACATATAGGACAAGATTCATAATTATTAAATGAGTTGGAAGGACCTAAGTACTGTCAGGCGACCCTCCAATAGATGGCACCACGTAAGCGCCCTGTTTTTGGCTCGATCCTTGAGCCTGTCACCCTAGAATTTTTCTAAAAGGAAAGGGATGGATCAAAGCATTGATGCTAATGGTGGCAAGTTGTGGCATGCACCTTATTTCATTTTAGGAAAAACAATTGGATTTATATGATATTTTATCATATCTTAAGAAAAATAAAACAATCATTAGCCATAGTTGAATAAGTTGACTTATTAATTTGAACTCTATAACACCCGTCGTATTCTTGTATTTTAATATGTTTACATCAATGTCCTTTGGTCTAGTTATGGTCCCCTTATGGAAGAAATTCGATTTTGTCATCTTCCCTAAAATGTACATTTACTTATCTGAATTAATAAAATTTATAATGCAGTGACGGTTTCATTACGCAATATTGGACAAAAATTAATGTATATGAATAGAATTTTAACTTATTTTTGTTCCTTCGTACGACTACTTTCTTCCACTCCCCCCTTACCCACAAGTTATAGGTGTCCTATGGCTATAAATGCACCTATAGGGAAAAAAGAAGAAAAGAAATTTAGCCAAATTTGCATTATCATTTATAATTACAGAGTACGAGCTCTAAATCCCCAACCCCACCCTACATATGATTAGAACCCCACCCTATATATGATTAGAAAGAAGAGAGTCTCGAGTCCCGATTTGTCTAATGTGATTTATCTCTCTTGTATGATTTGTGAATTACTGCGCATGGAACGAGATTTACCCAGTGCGTATTTAGAGTAGAGGAGAGGTCGACAAGGTTACAAGTAGGCAAGTAGCCAAACTTTTATGTCTCAATTATTTATTTGGAAAAAAAAACACATTTTTATTATTACATTTCACTATTGTCAAGATTCTTCAATCAAAGTAATATAGGATAACGACTTGTTAATGTACCATGTACAACCATTGACTTTGTACATGGCATGCTACATAAATGGGTGGTGCTTCTTGTACATTGGGGCATACATCAAGGTGTCCATTGAATGGACACCTTGATGTATGCCCCAATGTACAACCATCATTTCCCTACATAAATATATTAACAAAAGAATAATTACATTTTTATAACAATTTTATCTCTATAGAATCCATATAAATAATAATAAAGAAAATTAGTAAGAGGGAAGTCCAAGGCATAGAGCCGGCGGAATGCTCCTAGCGAAATATTTATCACACGGGGAAGAGAACACGGATTCAATTTCCCCATTAAAACATGTTCAATAATAGTGAAATCGACATAAGACAAAATCATCGCTATTTTCTAATGGTTAAATGGACTTTGTTAACAATACATAAATTTTCACATAATGGTTCACATAATTACGTGTGGCACGTTTCTAACATTTAATTCAAATCTCACACTTTCATATCAATTATCAGATGATTGCCACATCACATTATGTACTCCTACATGTACATAAATTATGTACAACAAGAATTATCCTAATTAAATAAAAGTTTAATTATGTATAAACAAAATACAAGTTGTCATATTTATTGGAAATGAGAATAAATGAGGTAAGCTAGTACGAATAATGCTCTTGTTTTGGGGCCACTTGAGGCATAAAACAAAATTTAATTGATTTTCTGATGTCAGTCAAATTAATATTAAAATAAGATATCAAGATTTATTTTTGGAATAAGAAAAAAAAAGGTTGTACCACTATTCCCAATTGTATCCCATTTTGGTCCCATTTGACATTGTTTTTAAAAATAAAAAATTGCTTCTTCAATAAAGAAGTTATTTTCTAAATATGTTTATATTAAGATTTGGGTTCATCTTAAAAATGTCAATTTTAATAAGAGAAGTAATCCAAACTTTTATAAATTAATCTATATTTTTATCTTTATTCGATATGAGATTTTACCCCTTAACATGTCCTGCAAGATGGTAGCTCATTTGATCAGATCAATCTTGAAATTTGTGTAGCCAAATTTTTTGAATTTTAATCGAATCGAATTGCTCGTTGAAACTTAACGGACTTTAATACCATGTTAAGATTTGAGATTACATCTTAAAAGGTCAACCTTATGAAGATGAGTAACTCAAACCCTTTATAAGTTGGTTTATATTTTCATCTTTATTCGATATGGAATTTTATTCATTAACAGTTTAAATAATTTTTAGTAAGTCCCTGTTTGGTACACATTAAAATTTGTATTTTCATTTTTCTACTCATTTTCAACTACACATTATTTAATAAAATAATATTTTACATCATATCAATAAATTTTCATTCTTTTTCAACAACACATTTTCCATCAATCTACTATTTCAAAATACATTCTTCCAAAATAATGTGTTTTGAACCACATTATTTTTCAAAAAGTTTTTCTAGAGTAATTGTGAAAACCAATCATTTGTCATTGGACCCATTTGATCACCAAAAAATCTTAATGTGAAAGCAAATAAGAACAAAAAACCTACATAAACAAAATACTCGGCGTGCCCCTTTATGATCCAGTTTAGATTCGATTTAATGTCACTGCTAACTTGCTTATATTAAATAAATTAGCAAGGTATGATCTTTAACAAGTGGTAATTCGATTGTCTTTCATTTTTTATTTTGAGTAAGTAATGCGTCTCTTAAAATATATATCTTAGAAATGATTAAAGACTAAAAAAATTAAAATTTTACTTTTCATGCTATTCAATAATATCTATTGTCAATCGTCATCATTACGTTACTTAATCAAATATTCAATAAAGAACAAAGGTTATAAACTAAGAACAAACATGACTCACGAGAACTATAAAAGACTTTATTGCAAACTGTATATCTAAAAGTTTAAGGGCATGTTCGGTATGTCTTAAAATTCAAGTAGAGATTAAAATCAGATTAAAATTGAAAAATTAGCCGTTATTTTTTACTTTTATTAGACGAGTAGAACACAATAACAATTATGTTTTCAATTTTAATTGAATTATAATCTCTACCGAACAGGGCCTAAGTATGAATATCACATGATATAATATGCTAAATTCTTCTTATCTTAGAAAAATCATATTTTAGTGGCAGATGTGGTACCAAATATTTAATTAAGTAGTCGATTTTATTCAAATCTTTCATTTGTGTCATCAACGGTATCAAATCTTTCAAAATGTCGATGTTGGAGTTCAAGTTGATGAAAATTGTTAGTTTGATCGTTAGTTGGCCAAAAATAAAAAATTTGATCAAATGTTGACTAATTTTAAAAAGGGTAAAAATGTAATTTTATATTTTACATATAAAATAACTAAAACAAAAAAAATTAAGAAAAAAAAAGGAGGAGAAAACATTGTTCATGTTCTTCCCCCACCCCACCCTATCCTACCCTACCCACTCCTCTCCAGCTCATTATTCGTGGTCAAACAGCCTTCAACAAGTTAGGATTTACTCAAATAATATATGGGATCTACCGGAAATTCATCGGATTTTGAAACGGCGCATTGCCGAAGAAGCTGTAAAAATACTAAAATCTCTCGCGTTAAAATGGGATGATATTACCGATGCAAATGCGTTGCAGGTGGTTCCATTGAAGGGATCCATGACTAACGAGGTTTATCAAATCAAGTGGCCTACGAATTTTGATAAAGAATCGCAGCACCGTACGAGGAAAGTGCTGGTGAGGATTTATGGTAAAGGGGTGGATGTATTCTTCGATAGAGAAAATGACATTCACTACATAATAAAAGCCTAGGAATTAGGATTTACTCAAAACCAAAACATTGTTCATCTTTCCTTGCCTACAATGAGCTGGAGAGGGGGTGGGTGGGACAGTGTTTCCTTCACTTAATTCTTTTGTTTTAGTTATTTTATATGTAAAATATAAAATTATTTTTTTACCCTTTCAAAATTAGTCAACATTTGATTAATTTTTTGATTTTTGATCAACTAACGATCAAACTAACAATTTTCATTCACTTGGACTCCAATTACGACATTTTGAAAGTTTTGGTATTGTGAGTGACACAAATGAAAGATTTGGGCAAAGTCTGCTACTTAATAAAATGTTTGATACTGCTGCTACAATTTTCCCTAAAGTCAATTTACAATTTGAGTCGATATGTTCATATAAACATGCTATTATATTATTTTTACCTTTAGGCAACAAACTTGATCATGTCATCTTCCCTAAATTAGTACCATTATGGAACAACATTTCCTGCAATGGTCGTAATTGGAACATGTTGATTCTCGACTTTTCATTCTAGTTGAAGATATATTTTCAACGAGAAAACCCTACAAAAAAGTATCTCTTATTCTAGTTAAGATATAATCTCTAACGACAGTACTCTATAAATATCTATTATCTTAAATCATCATGTGACTCGTTTATTTCATGAAGCTAGGTTTTGCTTTTCAACTTGGGTTGATATTCATTGTAAGAAATCGAAGTAGTTATTTCAACGATGGCCGCAATATGATTCAACTTATGATTGTTTTTGTGATTGAGAACTTATTGTTCAATTATAACAAAAGTTCAACGCTTAACTTGCTCGTTTTTAAAGAGCATGGACCAATTTTCTATATATAAACAATACATTAGGGATCAAAGTGCAATTTTACCATAATCAAATTTAGTTCGACTTCAACTCAAGAAGAAAATTGCTCTAGATTTTTTATATTATATCAAATAATAACAATTATTCTAGCGTTCAAAATAGTAGTCGATTCTCGAAAGTCACGAGTTCGAATCCACTGTCAACACTTCCTTGATTGAGCCCGTAATATCGGACTTGCCTAGTGCAGTTTATCTCTTCTATGTGGTTTGTGGGCTACTGGTCATGAAACGAGATTTACCCAGTGCACACTCATGAATAGCGACTACGAGTTCCTATATTAAAAAAAAAAATAGTAATCGACTCTTCATTTGTATAAATTATGTACAAAAATATATGTCGGTAAAAGAAACATTTATATTTTGCCGCTGTATATGCATGAATCTCGTTAGTTAACATAAAATTCATCAAGAGACCAATAATTTGAGACGATTGAGCTAATTGGTATGCACATATTATGCTCGTACAATTATTTAATTTAAAGTGAGTAAACAAAAACAAACGACGAACTCGACGTACGTGTCAAGAATTTGAACCACTTTTTTCCACCTAATATCTTGGATATATTGTTTTGTAGTGGATGGGGGTGCCAATTGTCGGCAAGTCTACAGCTGATGCCTTAGGGCTATGACTCTAAAATAACTTGTGGAGACGCATAAAATAAGGCCCACGAGACGACACTGCCGCGAGTGACACCAAGAAATTAACCCTTGCAATAATGACAATGCCAATACCCTAGTTCTTTTTATTAAAAGTGACATCGACATGCCACAAAATTTTAGCCTAGTTGTCTAGTTATCATTTATCAACTTACCATAATGTTCGTCGCTTACCCGAACTTGAAACTCGCAGAGTTTGTATTGGTCTGACAGGGCTTATATCATTGAACCTTATTGAGAAGGGTAGCGTAAGCTCTTATATATTAGTTAAGATTTTCATTTTTAATCGACGTGAGATCCCTTCACATGCCTCAAAAGATGTTAACTCGTTTGAGTATGACAGTTTTGAAATTCGAATGTTTGTTTGAACTTTAGGTGGATCGAAATCAAATTGATCGTTTGAGTTTAGTAAGCTTTGATACTATATTAAGCCCCTGTTTGGCCTTCATTTTGGGGTGTTGAAAATTTTTGGAATATTGATTGATAAGAGAATGTGTAGTAGAAAAGTAATGAAAAGTTTTAAATTTGTGTGTAATATTATTTTATTTGATGAAGGTGTGATTGAAATGAAGAGAAAGAAAAAATTAATGTAATGTAATGAAAAAAATATGGACCAAACGGGGGCTAAGACTTGAGTTCCATCATAAATAGTTAATATTATTAAAATGTGTTACTCAAATCTTTATATGCTGATTGGGATTTAACCGTTTTAACACCATTGACAAGGTTTTCTTTTTCCATAAATTGCAAGGCTAGCATGCAGCGGTGGACACTAGGGGGCATACTGGGGCACTTGACCCATAAAATTTGGAAATTTTGTTTTTTTTTAAAGCCTCAAATTCAATTGGATTGAGTTGTGTGTGTGATTTGTTTCGTAATTATGTGAATGATAATAGATGCAAGAAGTACTTATTTAAATGAGAAAAAAATGATAGGAGCTATTGAAGCACAATTCATCTTTACATAGTACACAAGTTTTGAACTCAAGATTAGGAGTATCGAAATATTGCTTTTGTAAATTATTTATTTTGCTTATCAAACTTTGATTATTAATGAGCAAGATGTTAATTTCTCCGTTCCTAAGCCAAGTCATCAACGCAGTGGAAACAACGTGTGGAATAACTTGATGTGAAGGAGAAAGTGATACACAAAAGTATATGTATTGATCTGTTCATAACGGATATCAATAAATTTAAAATTCTAACCATTTAGTTTAAAGTTCGAACACGAGTATGTTGCATAAGTATAGTTGAGAATGGACAACTCAATTTGCTTTTCTAATGTCTCATCTGTGGTTATTTGTGTGAATTTGACTAGGTTTATGTTGCACAAGGATTATATTTATGTAATTTGTTTCATGGATGTCGAATGCTTCAATATTTTCTCAACTTTTTTGTCAGTTTGATCGTATCTCCCTAACTTAAAATATTTGTATCCGACTCTGCCAGCATGGACCACTAGACCTATGGCCTGGATATAGATGTTTGCAACGTATAAAGTGTGTTGAGCGACTCGATACATTTCACACTTGTTATCATTGTCATGCACGCAAATCGTACAATGATACTGTCTTTTTCATTCATTTAGTGCATATTGTCCTTGCAAAAACTTTTTGGGGGATATGTATATATGAAATTCAACTAGAAAGTGGTACCACATGTAATAACATTTGACTCTTTGATGGTGCAAAGTACAACAAAACCTTTTGTGAGTGAGATTTCAGACTGACTAGGTGGCCTGCATGGCTTTATCTCTTCGTATAAATGATGTCAGGCTTTTGATAAGGACACCCATATCTAGTGACGGACCCAGCACCCGGTTGGGAGCGATCGCGTGTGTTGGGCTCCGTCAAAAGAGTTTTTGGAAAGGTGGAGACTGGGCGCGGCGCTGATTTGGTTATGCTACCGTTCTCTTCTAGTTCATCTTCCTCTTGGCTTCTTTCTTTTTTGTGTTTTTTATGAGATTGGGCCATTGCCGGCCAGTCCAACCTTTTCTTTTCCTTTTTTTTTTTTTAATTGGATTGGCCGGTTGAGCCATTTGTTTTTCGGCCCAATACTTAATTATATATAGGCCCAGTCCAACTCTTTTCTTTCTTTCTTTTATTTTTTGTAATTGGGTTGAGCAATTTGTTCTTCGGCCCAATACTTATTATATATAGGTCCAACCCATGAGCCCAACCCTTTTCCCCAATTGAAATTAAAATGTTTGGAAACAAAATCATTTCCTTTAATTCAAGGCTTCAACGCAATTTCGATTTCCATCGAGTTCCGCCACCACGACCGTCCAGCCGTCTTCTCTCGTCCATTGGTCCACCTGCCGGTGAATCCTCACCACCACCGACCGCCAGCGTGAACAGCTGCAACTCACCACTGTTTGTGACTGCGACGTCGTGAGTTTTCTCATTTTTGCCCATAATTTTTTTTTTTTATTATCTATTTATGAGTTATGAAATCATAATTTATGATAGTTGTCAATGTTGTTTCAAGTATGATTTATGAATTGGAATTAGAGGAAATTAAAACTGGATTTGGAATTGAAACTGGAATTTGGAATTAGAATTGGATTTAGGGTTTACAGTTTGGAATTGGAATTGGGGGAATTGAAAATTTGGATTTGGAATTGGATTTATGAATGTTGCCACTTTTCAGTTTTACATTACCAACAAGTTCCTTATGTTTGTGAGAATGGATGAAACTTTCTTTAACCTCAATAGCATTTTTTGTATGGTTCAAAAGTTTGTTGAAACAAGAAACTCTTGTTATTTTTCATTGGTTTATAAGCTCATCACATTGGTTTTTATATTACATGTGACAACTATAAGTGTTAAAAGAGTATTTTCTGCTATAAATCTAATCAAGAGTGACTTGCACATCAAAATGGAAGACGAGGAGGTGAATGACAATTTGGCGGTTACGTGGAGAAAGAGATTTTTGGAAAAATTGAGAATGAGGCAATATTGCAACGTTTTCAAAACATGAGATTTCGTATAATACAGTTGTCTAAGATCATAGTTACGGAGTATGTTGTATTGCGTATTTCTTTAGTATTTTGGATTGTATTGAAGTACATTTTTATATGATTAATTTTTAATATTATATAATTAAATATTAATAAACGACATTGCTCTTATGCATGTGAACTTTGTACCGGGCTTTTGGTCAAGATCATTAATTGGGATGCAAAAAGATGTAAATTGCAAGTCCAAGATTTGAAATTGGTTTGGTTTTGATGTGGAGTTATTGAACAATGAACACAATGAATTAGCTCAAATATTTGCTTGGGGTTATATTTTTCAATATGAAAGATGATTACTTAATTGGAGTAATCATTTTCACTTTTTCAGTAATAAAACTAGAATGTTACACATATAAATTATAGTCGCCAATGTACATGCATTACATATTTTGATACTCGATGATGCTGAAAACTTGAGATAATTGACAATTTCCTATTTTTGTATCTCATTTTACAATTTTTTTGAAAAATATATCTTTTCATCTAAAATTAATATTTTAGCATTTACATATTTTTATAATTTTCTAAAAAAAAAAAATAACATTTTAAATTCAAAGTCAGTATTTGTATTTTTCATTAAATTCAACATTTTTACGGGTTACAACTTACATGTCAAGGTACCACATGTGTTACCGTGTTATTGTAGAGTTACAATATTTAAATTATAATAAAAATTAACATTATTGAGAAACACTATTTTATTTGTAGAGTAATATAGTAACAGTAATATGTGTTACTATATATATATACGGATTTGATCTCCCTAAACACGATACTTAGTTTTACGCTAAACATCGTGCTTAGATGGTGAAAAACTACCCACTAATGTAGTGTGTCACCTAAGTACGGTGTTTAACATAAAACTAAGCACGGTACTTAAAAGATCATTACTCTATATATATATATATACACACACACACACACACACACACACACACACATTGTCTTAACTATTTTATAATTTGTATGGTATCTTATATATTACTGTAACATCATTTTGTTCAACACCAAATTAGAATTCAACTCCCTCAAATAAATTTACATAGTTCAATACAAAAAAATGGAAGAAAAATTAATGCATTCTACTAATACTCAACTAGAACAAAAATTATTAATCTTCATTATGAACAATTAAGATTAACTAGATCTCAAATCACTTTATTGGCAGTCAAATACCAAATGATAATTCATCCAAAATGTAAGGAGGAAAAAATATAGTAACGCTTGTGCGCTAGAAAATGTATGACGGAATATGTATTGACATGATGTGATTTGATGAAAAAATTGACGCGTTTTAAACAATTCAATAATCGTCATACGGCATTATGTTAAAGATTATGTCAACCATTATATTTGTGTAAAATGATTGAAAAAAAATAATCCATTAAATGAGAAATCTTTTTCATTTTAAGCCAAAACCAAATAAAAATTCAGATTCTCAGAATTCAATCAAAACTCAAGCAAGTTGAAGAAAATCAAACAAGGCTCGCAATGAAAATCCACGACTGGTACTACTCAAAAGTCAAAACTCTTAAGGAATTGATAACCTTTGAGAAAACATGAAAATAAAAAAAATACTACTATGCAATAAAATGTGAACCCATTATATGTGAAAATTGAAATCGATTTTATAAAAAAAAAAGTCCCCAAAATTTTCAATTTTTATATATGAATATATATGAAATTTTTTAATATATTAAAGATTCGAAAAAAAAAAAGTATATTTCAAAGCATGATCTAGATTGTAATAAACTTTTCAGATCGAAAACATCACCATAGAGAAGCTAGCGAACATGGTGGCTTCATCGATTGTGGTGGTGATGGGAAGGGATGGTGACGGTGGCGTTGATATTTGTAATAAGGGAATATTTATGATTTGGTGGTGTTTGAAATGGCGAGAGGAGGGAGCTTAAAATTGGAGTTTGATTAAAATAGGATGAATTTCGTATAGAATTATAAAAAATGAGTAATCATTTTTAAGAATAGAAATGGGGTATATTTCAATTTTGTTAACAAAAGTAAATGTTTTGTGAATTTCCACAAACTAGTTTCTTAGAATTGGGTAGTAAGTGTAAGTTGAGGACTTATCAATGCACATGAAAGGAAAGATGAAGGTGAAAGGCTGGTATTCTAATTATGTATTTATTTATTTCTTATTTAAATGTGAGAGCATGATTGTTCAAAAAAACTTTTGTAATTCAAGTGAAAGTCGAAGACTTAAAAAGATAGTTGACTCCAAATCCATCTCCCCAACCTCCATCATCTTCAACCACATTGTCATCACATGAGTACTTTACACATTCCAATGCCCTGACCTTTGTACCTTGTCGATCTCGTAATAAGTCTAAGAGAAGGTTCGAGGACCTAACATTATATATTAAGGAAATAGCGAACTAATGTCTTCGATGATCTAGTCTCGTTAAGATTCTATTGTCAGAGTCCAATAATATTTTATCCAATAATTCACACTTATTCTACAACTCAATTTCCTACATGTGCTGGGATACTTAAAGTGATACTGTTTGCATCCTAATCCTACTCGAACTACACCTCAAACGACTGTAAAAATGTGATCTCTTTATTGAGTCAACCCGGAAATGCGAAGGGCAAGTGGCGGGAATTTGGGAAAGTTGGGTCGTTTCTCAAATTCCCGTCTTAAAAAAAAAAAAAAAAAAAAAATTGATTTGATTAAATGACTATGATTTTAAAGTCAATTAATGGCTTATTTGTGATGGCGACAAGCTACAGCCTTTGGATCAAGGGCTACTAGATTCTTTACATTTAACCCTCATTTGATGGGTTGATTGAAACGTATTACTCTCCCACTTTCTCCGTGTAATCACACGTTTTTGAGAACTCTCTTTTTGATCTTCTACTCCACTCTTTGTCTTTTGTGTAAAATTTAGTGATTTGTATAAATAAAATATAGAAAAGAGACGGTTTTTGCCCGGTTGATCCTATTTGACTTTTTATTATTATACTAATTCACCATAATCCATTATTTATCAAATCCCATGTTAGGTACTGAATTGGACCTATTAGCAATTTGATTACTTTTACTATTGCAATAATGAACTAAAATTAGGAAAAATTGCAATAGTTGTCCCAAATCTTTAGATTTTTTTTCAGACTTTACATTAACCTTCAGTTATTGTCACCAAAAGTCTCAAACTTTTGAAAAATTAGCACCCCGAAGTCCAAAAGGATGAAAATCGTGAGTTCCACTATTAGTTGACCTGAAAAATGGAGAAATTGAATAATTTGACTAATTTAAACTGGGCAAATTCGTCAATAACATATTAATAATTAAGTTAATTAAATTAAAATCCAAAAAAACCACCCCCACCCCACCCCATCCTAGCTTACTAGGTCCCACCCCAAAATTCTTAGGGCGTGTTCGGTAGAGATTAAAATCGAATTAAAATTGAAAAATTAATCGTTATTGTTGACTTTTGTTAGACGAGTGGGACCCAATAACGACTATATGTTCAATTTTAATTTAATTTTAAACACGATCGAACACGTCCTTAATCTTCTTCAACACCCCCACCCCAACCCCAAAAATCAAAAACCACAATTCAATCACTGACGTCCATAAAAGAGGCATCAAGCTTAGCAAAGGGGTTCCAACTTGTGCTGCAATGAACGAGCTCTTTGGCAAGACCACCAGTTGCTATAGAGGGCAGGGTGGCTCAATGCACATGTTATCCAAAATGCACAATGTACTTAGGAGATTTGCTTTTATCGGTGAATAAATTCCTATCTACAGGAGCTACCTTCACTAGTAGGGCAATACCTGCATGCTAGAACTTCTATAGTAGAAGCAAATTAGGCCACCGTAACACAATTTGTACATAGACAGAAGTGCCGGCACGGCAACACTACCACCGCAAGCAAACCTTACAACTCGGTCCGGTCAACGTAGCTTGACTCAGTGGTACTGATGCAGTAGTTCTTGCTCGCTAAAAGCTAATTGGGGGTGTGAGGGTGGGTTGTTGAAGAAGATGAAAGATTTGAGAGTGGTTTAATTATTTTAAATATTACTATGTGATTGACAAAATTGCCCCTGTTTAGACCTTCTGGAAAGTCTCACCTATGGACTTTCATACTTTGTTATGTATTCTTTTAATTACCATATAGTTTATATAAGTTATAGGTCATCAGTTGTAATGTTTACGAAGGGTCAACCCCCAGATTGAAATTTTGACTTCGGTAAACTAAAGCAAAAAGGGAGAAAGTTTACTTTGAGGAAGAAGGTGCGTCTTGCCGCTTTATTTGGTTGCTCGTTTTATATCTTCTCAATAAAGGCGAAAACTTGCTTTACTAAGTAATATAAGGGAAGAAGCAAGGGATTGAGCTGTNAAACTAAAGCAAAAAGGGAGAAAGTTTACTTTGAGGAAGAAGGTGCGTCTTGCCGCTTTATTTGGTTGCTCGTTTTATATCTTCTCAATAAAGGCGAAAACTTGCTTTACTAAGTAATATAAGGGAAGAAGCAAGGGATTGAGCTGTTTGATCGTAGACAAAGCTTGTAGCTCAACTGATCAATTCCCACAGTGAACCTCTTGGCTCACCTGGGATACATAGTCTAAGTATCTAATATTTCCATTTTTCAAGTCTACTAACGGTGGAACCTACAATGTCCATCATTTTGGACTCTATGCGTTAATTTTTAAAAAAGTTTAGAATCTTTGATAGTACAAATTAGAGGTTATGGTAAAGTCTGGTTCAATTTTCCAGTAAAATTAACACTTGTTTGACCCACATTATTTTTTTTCATTTTTATTTTTCTACTCATTTTCAACCACACATTCTTTAATAAAATAATATTTTCCATTACATCAATAACTTTTCATTCTTTTTCAACCACACATTCTTCATCACATCACTTCGAAAAAATGCATTATCTCATTTTAATATGCACCAAACACATTCTTAGAATTAACTTGTAGAGATAATTGCGTAATTAGTCCATAACAGATTACTAGATTAGCAAGTTGATCCTTCCATCTCTAAAAAAGAGCAAATTAATCCTCAAATTTTAGTTATGACTGCAAAATCAGTCCCCAGCTGCATAACTGAAAACAAGTTGACATAAAATCTCTACAAAAAAAAAAAAAAAAACTCACTTCTTCTCTTTATATTTATTTTAAACTTATTAGTACAAAACATCCCTACGTTTGGTCTTTAGTGTGCAAAATATCCATATATTTCATTTTTTTTGTATTTTCACCCATATTTTCACGTTTAATTACGGAAAACATCATTTTCCTCAATTTTCATCCATTTTCTCTATAAAAATCTATGAAATCATAAATATATATTTTTATTTAAATAAAACAAAAAGAAAAAAAAAGAATATAATAAATAACTAATTGCAGCCATATGTTCGAATTTTTCAAAAATTACAAATGAGATCCAAACAAATAATTAAAAATCAAAACTAAAAATAAAAATATTTTAGTATTAATACTTTCGCTTCACCATACAAATTAATCCCACCCCACCCCCACCCCCACCACCACCACCACCACCACCAACACTACCACAGCCTCCACCGCTATGCTTGAGCTAAATACATGAATTGCATCATCATCATTATATAAGAGCTAAATACATGAACATTGCTTTTTTCATCTCAATTCCCGATCACAAAATTCATCCATATTAACAAGTTCACAAAGTGAATCCCAGATCATCGAAATAAGAATCCAAAAAGCTAATAACAAGATCTATAATTGAATTCTTCATTCAAGACGAAGCAATCGCCTTAAATCTCTTGTAGCCGAATTGTCAAACACTTTGCGTGCACAATCTTGTCTCTTGTTGTTGAAAAAAAGAAGGCACGACGAAGATCTAGGAGGAGACATGGAAAAATTCGATCCAGCGTAAATATCCGCACCACCCGTCCCAGTTGGTGGCGTATGCGACACCATCCGAATCTATTTCGGTACCATCTCTGGGGTTTCAGGACCAATTTTTCCGATCCCACAAACTACCATATCGTCAACTAACTCTCTCTCTCTCTCTATCTCTCTCTCCACTGTTGCTGGAAGACCACCTCCGTTGTGTGAGCACCTTTGCACAACGTCGCTACCAGAGCTACGCACAACAGCTTCTTCGTTGTTGTAGCGGCTTTGTGGAGTGAAGCCGCGCTCAGCGACTATGAAATTTCGTAGGAGTTTTTTTAGGTGCTGTTGAAGTTTTGTGGTCGATGAAGTTTTATGGGAGTTTTGTTGATGAATTTTTGTAGCTTAGTTTCAGTGGTGGTGGATAGTGGAGGTGGTAGCGATAGTTTTATTGGTGTGTAGTTTGTTGCTGGTTTTCTTTTCTGTGGGTGGTTGTTGGTGGGCGGTGATGACGGTGGTTGTGCAAGTGTGGTGGAGAAATGGCAGCTCCGACCTGAGGTGGTGGTGGCAGCGGAGGGTTTGGGGATTTTTGGTGGAGATTGTGGTGTGGTGGAGATGGAAATGGAGATGGTGGTTGTGATTTTTTGGTAGGGGTGGTGATTGTGGTGCCGGGGTTGGGGTTTGGGTTTGGGTTGGGCTTTTATTAATATTAAAATTATTTTTGTTTTTGGTTTTATTTTTAATTATTTTTTGGGACTCATTTGTAATTTTT
>CAIGRQ010103258.1:0-12305 GCA_903798375.1 Fraxinus sp. D2006-0159 | reverse complement strand
CGCGAGACCCTTTAAGCACCAAAATTCAATTAGAGGGGGCAAATATCATTTTAAGACAAAGATCTTCGTGTTTGAGCCTTTGATTCTTCGATGGAGTTGTTCATCATTTATTTTTAGAGTTCATGGAAGCGATAGCAAGATGCTATTGATTCTTTGTTCATCGGTATATTATCCAACGCCGCGATATGAGAAATTATGAGATCAGTTTATTATCGTTTGTAGTTATTTTCATTGTTGAATAGAAGTTTGGTTTTGATTTCATTCATAATGTTGCTGGTCATAATTCTTGGTTTATTCTCCATTTCCTCTCATAGGGAAAATATTCCCAACAAATACTTGTGCAAATTTTATTAAAAGTATTGTGTATTAGTATTGTTCTATGAAATATGATGTCAAAATTTTCATGAAACAATTTCAACTGAAAATTTTCCATGAAGAAACAAATTCAACTGAGTGTTGTAGAGATTGAAGTTATAGTGAGTCTACATAGATGAAAAAAAAAACATATAGACATGGCATAATTTTTTTTTTGATCGGCAAGTAAAAAATTTCATCGATCAAAATCATATACAAATATACTAGGCATTCCCGGGCAATCATCAATCATATGGTGTATACAAGTACTTCGGGCGTACCCGAGCAAAGTCATGAAGCATATGAAACAAAATTTTGTACAGATGATATGATTAAAGACCCAAAGCTAATGACTCTCATTGAGTCAATACATTCGAATACAATGCAAGCATTACTTTGTATACGTGTGTTTTGATTCGTCGGACAACACTATCAACTCGAGGAGTAAGGTTTTCAAAAATCTTCTTGTTCCTTGCTATTCAAATGTGGTAGACGGTAGTAGTGAGTACAATCCGTTTGACTTTGTTATGCCAAGATGTGCCCCGATTTTCCTTTTTAAACCATTTCATTGCACTAGAAAGAGTAGACATTTGTCGCCTGATACCCAGCCATACACAGATAGCACCCCATACTATTCAGCTGAAAGGGCAGCTGAAAAATAGGTGGCCCGTCATCTCATCCGTACAATGACATAGGCTGTACATGCGGTCAATCTGTAGATAATGTTATCTGTCCTTGGTCAGCAGCTTAGAGATGGCAGCCAACCACATGATAAAAACGTGTTTTGGAGTAGCATATGCATTCCAAACGCAACATGTCCAGATGACTTTGGCTCCTTTCGGCCTGAAATATTCGTATAAATTTTATTGGTATTAAGTTGGTGTCGACATAATTGAATATACTTCTCCTATCATGCAAATTACTAATAATTACATAGGTATTTGTCAAGTTGAAATACAAAACTATAGCGATTCTTCTAAATTTTTGCTATTTGTCAAAATGTACAGTTTTTTTCCTAACTAATAATTTTGAATCTTATTCGACTCTATTTTTTTATTTTAGATTGCATAAAAAATAAAAAAATAAAAATAGAACCCATAAGTACAGTACACCTACTGTGGCCACACAAAATTTACAACATTTGGCACTAGATTTTATTTACCCACTCATGCCTACAAAACTAGGCAATGTCAAGTTATGTTGATGGGTTATTGACAGTCAGATCGAAACGTTTTAAGAGACTAGTATAAAGGCAGCAAGGAAGCAATGGTGCAGAGGGAAGAAGATGCATTGGGATGTGTTAGCCCCATGTTTTATGTGATGGCTTCCGCATCGACGAAGCCTTGCCCAATGTGTGGATGTGAAGGAGTTCGACACATTTAGCAAGACAGGTTGATTTTGCACGGATGCACATGTGATTGGCTCATTTGGCCAAGAAGAGTTGGAATGAAAGTGTGAGAAATGCGCACATCAAGCGAGGGCTGTAGCCACGCATTGCAGGATTACCTATGGCAGTACTGCACGGCGAGTTGCTCGATGGCATGTGCAGGATTGTTGATGAGTGTGTAGAATTTCTCGATATCTTTGCCAGAAATTGTCCGAAGGACAGAGAGAGAAGTCAACATACCAGTTAAAGGAAAAATGTTGCATGATAGTGCACTGATCGGATTTAGTCCACAACTTCCAATGTCAAAATTGGTCCACATTGATGGTCAAAATTAGGTATAGAATGAAACATGATTGACAGTTGAAGGCAATTTGCGAAAGTGCTTGAAGAATGAATCACTTTGGCTTAATGTTAACTATTAAAGCAAGAGAGAATGCAGGAGATGAACTGGAATATTATTCATTCAAGTCGAATGAGAAATGAGTGAAATGTACAATATAAATAGGCGCCAAAATGGAGGGAAAAGAAATAACAGCTGGCTAATTAACTGTAATAGCTGGCTAACTTCCAGCTAGCTAACCAAACTACCCAGCTGGCTAACGACTAACAACCTGATTAGCATGTCTAAATTCTAATACTCCCCCTTAAGATGTGCTATAACATCTTGGATAACAATGGATTGAGGACAGTAGCTGGTAATGCTTTTGTGAAAACATATGCAAGTTGATGGCGCGAACGAATTGGCAGCAGCTTGATCACTCCAGCAGCAACCTTTTCCCGTATGAAATGGCAGTCAATTTCGATGTGTTTGGTACGTTCGTGAAATTTGTGGTTGGAAGCAATCTGAATTGCAGCCTGATTGTCACAAAAAAGGATGGCTGGAGAGGTTACATTGGTCTGAAAGTCCTTCAGCAATTGTTTGATCCAGATCATTTCACTGATGGTTGTAGCAACAGCCCGATATTCAGCTTCGACTGATGATCTAGACACAGTGGCTTGCCTCTTTGATTTCCAAGATATCATAGAATCCCCAATGAAGATACAAAACCTTGTTGTTGACTTTCTTGTGTCAACACAAGAACCCCAATCAGCATCTGAGAAAGCTTGTAACTTGAGATCAGAACCACATACCACATTTGTAGCTGAAAAGAAAATGCCTTGACCTGGACTGTTCTTCAAATATCGAAGCAAATGATGTGCTGCCTTTAGATGTGGCAACCTGGGCCGAGATAGAAACTGACTGAGTTTGTGAACAGCATATGTAATGTCTGGTTGTGATATGGTCAAGTAGATTAGTCGTCCAATTAGTCTTCTGTACTGAGAAGCATCTGGCAAAAGATCACCTTCATGTAAACTTAGATGTATTTTTGGATCCATAGGAGCATTTGCTGGTTTGCAGCTTAAGTATTCAGTATCTTCAAGCAATTGTAAAGTATAATGTCTTTGTGAAATCATAATACCAGAATTTGAACGAGCTATTTCAATACCTAGAAAATATTTCAAGTTCCCCAATTCTTTTAATTTGAACTGAGAATGTAAGAAATCCTTCACAGAATTAATGGCTTGAGCATTAGGACCAGTGATGACTATGTCATCCACATACACTAATAAGGCTACAAACTGATCACCTTGTCCTTTAGTAAATAATGAATAGTCAGCCATTGATTGATTGAAACCAAATTTAATCAGTGCTTGGGAAAATTTAGAGTTCCATTGGCGGGATGCTTGTTTGAGTCCATAAATGGACTTGTGTAGTTTGCATACTAACCTCTCCCCCTGTCTGATAGTTTTAGTTGTTTGATAACCAAGAGGTAAGTCCATGTAGACTTCTTCAAATAAGTCCCCATTCAAAAATGCATTGTTAACATCCAATTGCACCAAGTGCCATTTTCTAGAAGCTGCAAGTGCCAATAACAGTTTAACAGTCACTAGCTTTGCCACCGGAGAGAATGTGTCAAAGTAATCTAACCCTTCCTGTTGTGTGTACCCCTTCGCAACTAAACGTGCTTTATGCCTTTCAACAGTGCCATCTGATCGATACTTGGTTTTATATATCCATCGACACCCAACAGAATGTTTTCCATTTGGTAGAGTAACCACAGACCATGTATGATTTTGATCCATAGCATCTAGTTCAAGTTTCATGGCTTCACACCATTGAGGATCTTTCACTGCCTGGTGAAAAAACTGTAGTTCAGAATGTGATGAAACGTTCAACACAAACTCCCTGTGAGATGGAGATAAGGCTGCGTATGAAATGATCAATGTGGTAGGGAGAACTACTAGAAGGAATACACTTCTGAGTAGTTAATTTACAATGGAAATCTTTGAGATGGGAAGGAGGTTTAATATCCCTTTGTGATCTCTGGAGAACAACAACTGGTAGTAGTGTATTTGACTGATGATTGGATGTGTGAGAAGCTGGAATTTGCTCAACTGAATGTTGCACAGGAGATGGACTTTCTGCCTGATGAACTCTAATAAGACCAGTTTCATGTTCATAGGTATCATTACAAGTGTCCTGATGTGGACATGAAGGTATAGGTAATACAAAATCAGGAAAAGGGTCCACAAGCTGGTCTGCCTCTACAATGGTGTGAAAAGGATGTACCTCTTCATGAAAATAACATCTCGGGATATGAAAACTTGTTTCCAAACAACATCATATAGTTTATATCCCTTGACCCCAGGCGAATATCCCAAAAACACACATACCTTAGCTCAAGGTGGAAACTTGGTCCTGTTAGCAGTCAATGTGGCTGCAAAGGCCAGGCAACCAAATACCCTGAGGTAAGAATAATCTGCAGACTTATTATATAGAACTTCATATGGGATTTTGTGGTTCAAAAGAGGAGAGGGAGTTCTGTTAATCAAGAAAGTGGCTGTCAACACACATTCTGTCCAAAATTTGACAAGAACTCGAGATTGAAAAATAACGCCCTTGCGACATTCAAAAGGTGCTGATGTTTTCGTTCGACGATTGAATTTTTTTGTGGCCTCTCCACACAACTAAATTGATGTAAAACTCATTTTTGAGCAAAGAAATCTGTGAAGGCAAGTTCTGGAGCATTGTCTGATCGAAACACTTTTATTCGAGTGTTGAACTGAGTTGCCACCATATTGAAGAATCTTGGAATAACCGTGGATGCATCATATTTATGTTTCAATAAGTAAACCCAGCTAAATCTGGAACACTCATCCACTAAGGTTAAAAAGAACCTATGTCCTGTGTAAGAGGTCACATGATAAGGTCCCCAAATGTCACAATGCACAACGTCAAAAGGATTACTTGAAAGATGATTATGAGATTCAAATGACAGCCTTCTCTGTTTGGCAAGGGGACAAATATAACATGGAGCATAGTTATTGAATTTTGTAGAATCAAATGACAATTGAGATTTCAAACTATCCAACCTTTTAAATGAAAGGTGGCGAAGTCTATTGTGCCAAGTATGAACTGAAACATTGTTCACACGAGCATTGGAGACTGAACTTAGAGTTTTAGTGTCAAGAACATAAAGATCCTGCAATCGTTCACCTCTGCCAGTCACCTTCTTGGTGTTGGCTTCCTGAATAATGAAGTGATCAGGGAAGAAGCTAACCATGAGCTTTGAGGTATATGTTAGAGCACTAACAGATAGTAAATTGAATCTGAATTGTAGTACAAATAAGACATCTCGAAGCACAAGAGTTGGGCTCAATCTGACATCACCACACATGCTAACTGGAATTTGTGTGAGATTTGGTAAAGTGACAGTGGAATTCTCAATGATTCTCATTGATGTAAAGGCACCAGCATGGGAACAAATATGTCTTGTAGCACCAGAATCAACTATCCAAATTTTATTGGAAGAAAAAATTGAGTGATCTGACACTGAAAAACATATACCTGCAGCATATGAAGTGGCGGTATTTTTACGTTGATCAGTGGGATTGGAACTTGAGGTCAGGTGAGTGGATAGCATAGACATCAGTAATTGATACTGATTGGGACTCAGACTTTGAACGAAATTCCCAAAACTTGGGTGTAGAACCTACTGCTTCTGCGAAATGAATGAATCAGAAACTTGATTCACTAAATTGAGGTTGGAAAAATTGTGAAAATTATATCTCTGTTCGGATTTGTAATCCTGTGGGTATTCATGTATTCTGTAGCACCTGTCGATCGAGTGACCATGATAATTGCAGTAAGAACAAAAAAACCCGTAATTCTTCTTACGGTTTCCAGCATTCCCAAACTTCATATCAGAAAAATTCACTGACTGAGTGGACTCCATTCGAAGCTCAGAGATATTTCAAACTAATCTTGTAGAATTATTTGAAGAATATGAAGAAGGTACGCAGCAAACTTTTGCTTTGATACCATATTAAAGCAAGAGAGAATGCATGAGATGAACTGGAATATTATTCATTCAAGTCAAATAAAAAATGAGTGAAATGT
This sequence comes from Fraxinus sp. D2006-0159, assembly GCA_903798375.1. Classification (NCBI taxonomy): domain Eukaryota; kingdom Viridiplantae; phylum Streptophyta; class Magnoliopsida; order Lamiales; family Oleaceae; genus Fraxinus; species Fraxinus sp. D2006-0159. The sequence goes on along the minus strand of CAIGRQ010103258.1, from coordinate 6,123 downwards.
ACAATATAAATAGGCGCCAAAATGGAGGGAAAAGAAATGAAGGAAAAAGAAATAACAGCTGGCTAATTAACTGTAATAGCTGGCTAACTTCCAGCTAGCTAACCAAACTACCCAGCTGGCTAACGACTAATAATAGCATGTCTAAATTCTAATATTAAATGTCTTTTGGAGTTGGGGTGTCAACTCTGTACGAAATTTGTAAACAATTTTTAAGGCGACAAAATGGAATCAATTAAGCTACTCTACCAGGTTATCGTTCACAGGTTGTTTCCAGGTAATAAAAAATTTTAGACACATGTCAACACTACAAGAAAACCAAAGGAAAGAAAAGGGAGGGAAACAATTAAGGTACTTTCACGTCATTTTTCCCCCAAAATCAAAAACCCAAGACCCATTTCCTCCCTCCTACAACCTACAATCTCCTTAGTACCACAACTCTGACAGTCTCGTTGCTACAACAATTCGAAGACACACATTTCGAAATCGACCCCTGTTGTCTTCTCCAGCAAAGAGGTTGGGGCATTTGCGCCGAAGCCGACATTTGTGCCAAGTTTATCATCCTCTCCGACGACTCTGAATTCGGTAACATAGAGTGAGCCGTCTGTTGTATATTTACAAATTTCGAAATCCAAAGTAATTTTAAATGTTGTCAAGCAGCTATTTAGCCGCTTTGTAAAATTATTTTTTTCGCGGTTAGTCCAAGAAACCAAGTGCAGATACTACGATTTATTCTTAAAGCAAGTCATCCGAATGAAATTTTTGAATGTGAAAATATTAGAGCATAAGTCGTTTGTTTACAGTCATTGTTGGACATTAGTTTCGCTATCACATTATGTGTTTCCCATATATCCCTGTGTGGATGATTTTTTTAAATGTCGGACTATGTTATGATTTGCTGATATACTATTGTCATGTGTCGCTACAGACTAAACTATGGAACACGTGGTTGCTGATTGTTTAGTGGAATTCGATAATGAGAATGTGATGGAGAATATAAACACGTTGAACGATCAAATGTTAGAAGAAGATGGTCCTATTGTGCCCGAAGTGGGTATGATTTTTAGCAATGAAAAAGATATGTGGAAGTTCTACAAAACATATGCATATAGCATAGGTTTTCCAGTTCAGAAGAGGAATTCGAAAAGGGATGATGATGGTGCATTGAGATTCGTGACCTTCACTTGTAGCCGTAAAGGAAAAAGTAGAGTAGTCTAAGTCGATTTTTAAAGTCGCAACCGACTATTCAGATAAATTGTAAGGCCAGGATCTCTACGTCTTCAGATAATAATGGCTCATGGAGAATTAACAGAGTCATCCTCGTGACAAAATGCAAGGCCAGGATCTCAGCATCGTCAGATAATCATGGTTCCTGGAGAATTAACAGAGTCATCCTCGAACACAATCATAAAACAAGTCCTACAAAGTCGAGGTTGTATCGATGCAATCGAAAGCTGAGTGCATATGTGAAATGGAAGCTTGAAGTGAATGATATGGCAGGAATTCCGTTGCATAAAAGCTACAACTCCGCAGTTGTTGAAGCAGGTAGGTATGAAAATATGACTTCTATTGAAAAGGATTGTCGAAACTATATCAAACAAGTGCGACGATTAAGACTTGGAGAAGGAGATGTTACAACAATACAATCTTACTTCTCAAATATTCAAGCACAGTGCACAAGATTTTTCTTCAGTATGGATTTGGACGAAGAATCGCAACTCAAAAATGTATTCTGGGCGGACAACAGGTGCAGGAAAGTATATGAAGAGTTCGGTAATGTGGTCACGTTTGACACCACGTACCTCACTAACAAATACGACATGCTGTTCGTCTCATTCGTCGGCGTCAATCATCATGGCCAATCAATACTGCTTGGTTGTGATTTGGTGTCCAATGAAGATACAGATACTTTTGTGTGGTTGCTCAGCACTTGGCTTAAGTGCATGCATGGTAAAGCTCATGTTGGAATAATAACCGATCAAGATAGGGCTATGCAAAATGCAATCCGAATGTTTTTCTAGATACGCGACATAGATGGTGTCTTCGGTACATTTTGAAAAAGTTGCCAGAAAAGTTTGGTTATCATATTAATAAGGGCGGGGTTTTTACTGCTATACATGCGTTAGTTTATGATTTACAACATGTTGAAGAATTTGAAGCAGGATGAGACATGATTAATAAGTATGAATTGTATGACAATGAATGGTTATCGGGATTATACGAGAATATGATTCGTTAGGTTCCTTGCTTCTTGCATACTAGTATGTGGGCTGGGATGTCGACAACTAAAAGGGGTGAGAGTATGAATGCGTTCTTCGATGGGTATGTACATTCGAAGACGTCTCTAAAACAGTTCGTTGAACAGTATGAACGAGCACTGAGGCATAAGGTTGAGAAAGAGTTCCAGGCAGATTTTAAGTCATATTCGCAAATGTTACCATGCACAATGTCATTCGAAATAGAGAAGCAATTCCAATCTTTCTACACCATCGTAAAATTCAGAGAGGTTCAAGCCGAATTCATGGGCAAGATGTATTGCGACGTCATATCTGCCTCCGAGACGGGTTTCAGGATGACATACGAGGTACATGAGATCGTTGTCCTTGGTGAGGGAAGGAAGAAAAAAACATTTTATGTTTCAATGCAGAAAAAGAATTGTGAATTTTTATATAGTTGCCACTTGTTTGAGTTTCGGAGAATCATTTGTAGGCATGTAATTGCAGTCCTCATCCGCTTTGACATCACAGTACTACCTGAGAGATATATACTGTGACGATGGAGGAGAGATGTTGTTTGAGCACATACCAGGGTTGCAGTGAACTATGATAGGATTGTGAGTACTCCTGGGCAGGCGAGGTATGACAATGTGTCAGTCTTTCGCTGAGGGGGCGATCTTGCTGTCGATAACGAAGGAAAATGTCATTCATAATGAATTGGATTGAAGCACTACGTAGTGATCTGTTGTTGACACGGTTGAGTTGTGTAAGTAATTTCATCCCACAACATACTACACAAATTCCATCGCAAAGAAAAGCGAGTGAGGGCATACGCAATCCAGTTTCATCCAAAAGGAAAGGTGCCCCAAAGAAACTAAGAAGGAAAAGCCCGTTGGAGTCACGATCACTCAAAGCGAAGGTAATTTCCTTTGTTTTTCAACGCATGTACGATTATTAGCTGATAATTTGCCAATTGTTAAATTATTTCCCTTACCTGCAGGCTGTACCAACATTAAGCAAAGGAAGGAGATCGAAAACAAATCATTCTAATTTGCCAATTGATCCTGATAATATGCAGGCTGCAATCCTTGAAGAAGATTTTTCAACTCCGACAATATTTTCATATTCTGAACTCTTATTGGTTAGTATTTTAAGTTTGATTCGTATACTTGTTTCACGGCTTACTAAGAATCATTCGAAATAGGGTGGAAATGGAAGTCAAGAATTGACACAACAATTACCGGCTTCGAATTTGACTCCGCCAACATCCACTTTCGTATTCAATTCGCAAGGTACTTAAAATGGTTATGTATAGTATCATCGCTAATTTTATTTCTCATGTGCACGTAGTAATATGCTTGTTCGAAAACAGATCACGTGGCAGGATACTATTATCCACAGTTCGAGCATGATTTTGGCAGAGGACAGTGAAAAAATCCTCTGAAGTATAGAAGGAAGAGATACTGAACTTCAAGTTTCTAAGCCTAACCTTTTGAGGCTACTATTATCTAGTATCCACAGTTCAAGCATGATTTTGGTAGAGGACTGTGAAAAAGTCCTCTGAAGTATATATAGGAGGAATAGATACTGGACTGCGAGTTTCTAAGCCTAACCTTTTGAGGGTACATGACTATTTTTGTACTTTTTAGCTTCAATGTATGGGTACTCATTTCAATTAAATATTTTTTTAACACATAATTACGTTATATGCATATTAGATGGGTACTTGAATTGGAGCCAATGAAAAACAGATGCATCTGATAACGCTATTGAGCACCATAGGTTTCTAATTATCATTTTGAGCCAAGAAAAGTCCTCTGAAGTATAGGAGAAAGAGATACTGGACTTCGAGTTTCTAAGCCTCACCTTTTGAGGGTACATGACTATTTTTGTACATTTTAGCTTCAATGTATGGATACTCATTGATGTTAAATATCTTTTTGTACTTCAGAGGTTCTTTTTGGTTAAATGAAGGATATTTAAATTTATGTAATGATTATTGGTTGCTGATGGTGTATCATATGTAGAATTGTCAGCCTTATTTGCTTTGGACTGTGTCTGTTTTGCTAATGAATTTGCCCTTTCCATGACAAGGGAAAAAATGGATGACAATGTTGTGTTTTCTCATTTTCAGCAATGTTACAATCTGCTTTTTACTTCAACAATTCAACCAATCTGATTTCAACATGTCAACAATCTGATTTTAGTGTTTCAATAATTCAAAGTAGACGCTCTAATCTGATTTTTATTTACGAAAATTGCAAACGACAACACCAAGGACAACACAAGTGGTAGACAGAACACGTAGTTGTGCTTCCACTCATTTCAATAGACTACAACATTAACCCACCCATACTTTAAACATAAAAATCAACAGAAAAACTACAACCAGCACCTACTCAAGCCGACTGTCGACTACAATGAGCACCTAAACAAGCCACCCTTCTCCTTGGCGTTCTCTTCCTCCATTGATTTTGTCTTAGTGATTGTCACGTTCATATGCAATGAAATTCGGACCTCTTCGTCGTCATTTAACTGAAGTGCGAAGTGAAACAATTGTGCCATTTCGGGCACTACCTCAACTGCATCTATTTCGGAGTAGCGGTGCCACATGACTCACCTTCTTCAACCCACTGCCAGAAGCCAGATTTCTCGCTGCAGTACTTGAAAAGTTTCTCTTTGTTTGCAGTCTCCTTCTCGACCTGAAAACACTTCTGGAGTCATAGTCTTACAGTCCGGGCGTTGGCTCTTCCTCTGACATTGATCGAAGAAGTGTCATTTCCCTCTACAACTATGACAACCACCCGAGTTTTTTCTTTCCATTCTACGATGCAATCGACAACAAACATTTATTCAATCAACTAATAAAAAAAACTTCCGTTAAATCAACTAGAAGCATTTCACAAACCGAAATTATTGTTGATTAAACTACCTGCTGTATACACCAAATTGCAACGACTATGAGAGAGGAGATGGCGACGGGTTCGCTCCATTCAGAAGTCGGGTCGAATGGAGATAATCAGAAGAACACAAGATTTTCAACTCATCAGATTTAGGGCCAATAATGAAGATGGAGAAGGATATAGGGCTTCGTGGTCACGAAAATGAAGAGGGAGATGGAGAGGGATTTGGGGCTTCTCTGCCATGAAAATGAAGAGAGAGATGGAGAAGGATTTGGGGCTTCTCTGTCGCGATTTGTAGGAGGGAGGAAATGGGTCTTGGCTTCTTGATTTTGGGGGAAAAATGACGTGAAAGTAGCTTAATTGTTTCCCTCCCTTTTCTTTCCTTTGGTTTTCTTGTGGTGCTAACACGTGTCAAAAAAAATTTATTACCTGGAAACAACCTGTGAACGATAACTTGGTAGAGTAGCTTAATTGAAATGGAATTTTTCCAAAATCAAGAAGCCAAGACCCACTCATACATCCATGAGCTAGGTCCAACATGTTAATGCAGATCAACGGTCGAGATCACTCCAAGATTTGAACGTGGAAGGAGCTCTACGACACGAGACGTTTTTGTTCGGGTTCCGGCAAGATTTTCGGGACACGATTGTATAATAATCAATCGATAAGAGCAAGATTGGTAATTTTTATAAACTGGTCAGAGAGTACAATAAGTTGTTTTGAATATTTAAAGTTGCATTAGTCTTCAATTGTTATATGGTGGGGGTATTTATAGTGTTACAAATGGAATGGTGACCCATTGGATCAAATTACATGTGACCTCATCTCCTCGGCCGAAGCATCAAGTCCTAGCCATCAAGTTGATCTTCCTAGCTTTTCAAAGCATTTAATGTTCTTAAATTGACAAGACGGGACACAAATGTACTTTTTACAAAGGTCACATCAACCATTAGAATAAGATCTTCATCACGAGTTTAATCTTTGCACGTGGACCGTCACTAGCTGAG
>CAIGRQ010103257.1:0-10660 GCA_903798375.1 Fraxinus sp. D2006-0159 | reverse complement strand
AATGTTTGTTGTATGCTTTCAAATTTTGGGTTGCCTAAGTCTTTTTGGGCTAAAGCTGCTACTACATCTTGTTTTCTAATTAATTGCTCACCCTCAGTTGCTATTGATAAAAAGACACCAGAAGAGGTATGGTCTGGTAAACCTGCTTGCTATTCTGATTTGAAAACTTTTGGGTGTTCGGCTTGTGCTCATGTGGATAATGGAAAGTTGGAGCCTAGGTCTAGAAAGTGTATCTTTCTTAGGTATAAATCAGGTGTGAAAGGGGTATAAGTTGTGGTGTCCAGAGACTAGTAAGGTGGTTGTTAGTAGGAATGTGGTATTTGATGAACATGCAAAGGTTTGTGATTCATCTCTTGAGGATTCTGATAAACCTGAGGAGCAGAATTGTTCAACTCAAGTAGAGTTAAAATTGGTCCAGATGAACAATTAGATATTGTAGAACAATCTACTACAAATCAGTCAAGTTCAGGGTTGACGGACAGTAATACCTTGCCCACTTTGCCTACACTACTACACTACAGTATTCTATAGCTAAGGATAAACTTCGCAGATAGATTAAACCTCCACAGAAGTATGAGAAAGTAGATTTGGTAGCTTATACATTGAGTGTGGCTGAAGATATTGATTCCACTGAGGAGGATGCTACATATTTTGAGGTAGTCAGTTGTACTGATTCTAGCAGATGGATGATTGCTATGCATGAGGAGATGGAGTTTTTGAGCAAAAATAACACTTGGGACTTGGTGAGACTACCTAAAGATAAAAGGATGGTTCATTGCAGATGGGTGTTCAAAAGAAAGGAAGGCACATTAGGGACTGAAGATGCTAGATACAAGGCCAGATTGGTAGCAAAGGGATACAGTCAGATTTCGAGTGTTGATTTTACAGATATGTTCTCACCAGTTGTTAAGCACAGTTCTATTCGAGCTTTACTTGGAGTGGTGGCTAAGAATGACTTGGAGCTTGACCAAATGGATGTCATGACAGCATTTTTACATGGAGAATTTGAGGAGAGCATCTACATACAACAACTAGAGGGATTCATAGCTTCAGAAAAGGAAGACTATGTGTGCTTATTGAATAAATCTTTGTATGGATTGAAGTAGTCACCGAGGCAGTGGAAAAAAAAGTTTTGATTCATTCATGACTACTCATGGTTTTGATAGATGTAATGATGATAGTTGTGTGTACTTCAAAGAGGAAAGTGGTTGATCAACTACATATTTGTTGTTATATGTTGATGATATGCTCATAGCAGCCACGGATAAAGCAGAGGTTAGAAAAATAAAATTATAACTTAGCAAGGAGTTTGACACGAAGGATTTGGGTGCAACAAAGAAGATTCTTGGAATGGAGATCTTGAGGGACAAGAAATTGGAAGATTGTATTTGAATCAAAAGGGGTACATTGAGAAGGTGCTTGAAAGATTCAATATGGTGAAAGTTAAGGCAGTCAGTACTCCCTGGTTACCCACTTCAAACTATCATTTAACTTGTGTCCATAGTCAGATGAAGACATTGATTACATGTCTCGAGTTCCTTACTCCAGTACAGTTGGTTCGTTCATGTATACTATGGTTTGGACAAGACCTGATTTGGCACAAGCATTTAGTGTAGTTAGTAGATACATGGCTAATCCTAGCAAGAACATTGGAAAGTAGTGCAGTGGATCTTCAGATACTTAAGGGGCTCTTCAAATGATTGTTTGTATTTTGATTGAAATTCTGATTAAGTCATTGGTTATGTAGATTCAGACTATACAGGGGATCTTGATAAGAGAAGATCACTTAAAGGGTATGTGTTTACCCTTGGTGGCTTTACTATCAACTCGAAAGTTACATTGTAGAATACAGTAGCTTTGTTGACAACAGTAGCAGAATACATGGCCATTACAGAGGCATGTAAGGAAGCTATTTGGTTGAGAGGATTGATTGGTCAAATCAGTGAAAACTTACAAATGTCTACATTATTCTATAATAGTCAGAGAGCAGTTTTCTTGACTAAGGATCAAATGTTTCACGAAAAGACAAAGCACATTGATGTGAGGTATCATTTTGTACGTGATGTGATTACTCGTGGTGATATTGTAGTGGGCAAGGTTGATACTAGTGATAATCCTATTGAAAACCACTTCTTATTGCTAAGTTTGAAAATTGTTTGAACTTAGTTGGTGTTTGTCATTAATTTATTCCATTGGGGCTTGTTTAAAGATAAGGAGTGGTGTTTATTGATTGAGTTGTGACTTGGAATTCCTTGTGTTGGAATTTGGCTCAAGTTGGAGATTTGTTGTGGTTTGACCCAAATTCTAGTGGGTATTGGAGATCAAAATTATGGACCGGAGGAAACAGTCGTCGTATTTTCGCTAGCTTGGTGCTAGATGGACGCTCGAGCGAGTCTGGTGAAAAACAACTTGAGAGTTTGTCGCCCGTTTGTCGCTGACCGAGAGTTTGTCTCCAGCTTGTCGCTGACCCGCCGCCTGAGCGACGGGTTATCGCTCGACATCGCTCGAGCGATAGGTTTTTTCGGCTCAAGTCCGTTTCAAGTTTTGACGCGTTTTTGGACTCCCTTTTAATTTACAACTTAAAACCTAGTGCATATATATATATATATATATAGTTCACGACTTGTAATCATAATATACATTCTAACATAGAGAGAATTGAGAGAAACATTCTCAAGAGCCTAGATTTCAATTGACTATTGAAATTTTGATATTATAAACACAAAGCTATTGATTTTATAGTGGATTCTCCTCCTCAAATTTCTTGTGTTCTTGTTTTTCTTCATCTTTATTTTATTATCGTCATATCTTGTAATCCGGATTTCATAACATAAACTATATTTCGTAAACGTTCTAAATTTCAATAATCTATTGTTTTCATAAACTAAATGATTTGGACTAAGGGACTACTCTAATACCAATTTAAGATGAAGGATCTTGTCTCTTTAAGGATAGAATCCTGTCTCTTGTCTAAGGAAAAATCTGTCTTTATTTTTATTATATTACTATTATTTTTTTATCTTTTCTTGCAATTTCTATTTGTTTCTATTTTTTCTTACAATCTTCAGGATCTTCTATCAAAAAGCTCTGACACTGAGAGTTAGAATGCCCAGTGATTTGCCTCTTGATCTGTAGAGAGGAGTCACCTCTATTTCTATCAAATGTAAACAATATATGACTTTCTATAACAACTATTCTACCAATTTCTTGATTTTTTTAACAAATATTAATGAATTTGTTAAAACTTTCTAATAAAAATGAAGCAAAGTAGATGAAGTATATTTGTCTAGTGGCAAAAAATATAAGGACTTGAAACAATATTTTTGTAATGGCATCAGAGTACTTTTTGTAATGGCCTTAGCTTTTTCTAGACTTTCTAAGAAAGACTTAAGACTATAACCAAAAATATTTTCATAGTGTTTAAAGGCTAAAACAAACTCCCTTAATCGGTATAAAACACAACCAACTTAACTTAGAGGATTACTTTATCTTTTGGTCATGGAATCCCGAATAAAGAGGCTAAGAGCATTAGAAATATGTTTGAAAAGAGAATAAAACATTATAATATTGTTTCTGAATAAATTAATTGCTTACTTGACATTTCATCATTTAGGCCTTGCCCGAAAGATAAATAAAGTGAAAGAAAATTATAAAGAAAAATGAAGTTTGGAAAAACTTACTTCAATTAGAAGTCTTTGAGTTTACAACGATTGCGAGAGATTTTTTGCGTACAAGTGTTATAGTGTGTTTTTTGTTTTTCAGGTATGGATATTAAATTTAGAGTTGTATGGACATAATAAANGCGAGAGATTTTTTGCGTACAAGTGTTATAGTGTGTTTTTTGTTTTTCAGGTATGGATATTAAATTTAGAGTTGTATGGACATAATAAAGATTCCTTCGTCTTTACGCTCTTTCTTTTTCACTTTCTATGTTGATAATTGTCCTTAGTCTTTAATAATGGTCCTTCATCTATCTTTATGTCATTTCTTCTTTTTGAATTATGTACTATTTGATCATCATATCTATGTAGGCTTCTTCTAGGTCTGCATCCATTTCATTACTTTCGCTATCGGATACATATTCTTCTTCCTCTCTATCTGATTGGTTTTCAGATAATTCACCATTTGCTTCTTAAAAGGCTATCACATATAATTCTTTTTGCTAAAAAATTGGTGCTAGAATTCTTCATGTTTTAACTTCTATAGCAAGATGTTCTTGATAGAAAATAACTCCATTGTTACATTGTGCTACAAGTTTGGAATCATTATCATGAATTTCTAATATTGCCGCAGTCTTTGAGATCCTTCTTTTGTAATCTATCCGTCTAATTTTTATTTTGGTGTTTATTTTTTAAGAGGGTCTAAATCTATTGGCTCTTTCATTTATTACAATATAACGATAAGCCGGTATTACTATACCATTATTTACAAGAGGTGGTCTAGAAATGAATTAGATCATTAAAGGGTGATCTTTTAACTTATCAAGAGTCCGTTTAAGTTTAGGTGTGAAGAATCTGAAAGATCTATTTAGAACACATATAGTTTCTATCATACCAAACTCAAAAGCTGGGTAAAAAAATGTCTTATTCTTTAAAGATTGTATAATCAAAGGAAATTGTAGAATAATTGTGTTTAAGAAAAGCTGAATTTCTAATAGATTATTCGTATTTGGGGCCATGTTTAAGAAAATATCCATTCTCATTGTAGTAGTAGCTTAGAATTTAGGAAAAATCAATTATCTCCTATACAACTTATTTCTTTATAGAATTTCGAAAAATACTAGTACAATCGCCAATTTTATGTTCTAATTCATATAAAGCTTTTCTTGTCCTACAGTTGTAGAATCTGTTAGTTCAATAAGTCTTTCTATTCTATCAAAATAACTTCTACTTGTAGAAGCACTATCTTTGAAGATGGGTGTTTCAACAATATTTTTAGAACTACGTCTTTCTAAACTGTCTTGTAACTGAAGTTTGATATCTACTAATGGTATGTTGCAATGAAGAGATTTCATCTTTAAGAATTTGTAATATTTCTTCTAATGAATGCTTTCTACGATTCAAGTCTCTAACAACATTTGTCATAGTTTCGTAATTGTAACAAAGTTGTATTGACGAAGATGAAGATGATGGTTATGAAGGAGAAGTTTGCTCAATCATGGTCTGTCTAACTTTTCCAGATATATAAAAATTAAATCCTATTATTTCTTTGCAGAAATTTAAAGTTTCTTCTAATATGTAAAATCCTTTGGAAAAGGGGTCTGAAAATCTTTCTACTTGTTGTAATACTTCTGGCCAATAATGATATATATCAGGCTTTCTACCCTTGATTACTACTACAAAAACTAAAATTTCTACAAACTTGATTGTGAATTTGTCTAAAATGATTAGCTAGAGCATTAATGCTGCCTACAATCACTTGCCATCCGAGATTATCTAGTAGACTATGCTCCCTTTCTGGAAGTCTTTCAAAATTATTTTCTCTAAATTGGAGATTAGGTCCTTGTAGGGCCAGTCTTAGAATTACATTTCAAAATTCATCCTCCTCTAATTCATCTGCATCATGAAAATAATTGGTTAGAAAACTAATAAATTGTCTACTTAAGTTATCTGCTAAATTATTATTTTTCCCATCTCTTTATTCTATATTAATTTTATAATTATGGCTTCACAATCTGTCATAATAGTGAATTCAATATTTAAAAATAACTTAAAGCTTTCTATACTATGTATAATAGTCATTTTTACATAATCTAAACTGGTCAAATATTTTCCTTTTAACTTATATTTTCCACTAGCACATCTACAAATTTTTTTCTTCCTTTCTATCACTATATAAAATACCTCTCCATCTGTTTCTATTATTTTATATTCACTATCTAAAGGTAATTCTAAAGGTGGTGAATTTTTAACTCCTTTTTTTTTTTTTTAACTAACTCTATGTCTGATGAATATATATTTTTTGTCATTTACTAGATAACTTGCTATATAGTGGTCCTATTTTCTTTCCTAAATATTTAGTAAAGTGTCTAGCATAATTCAAAATTCCTAAAAAAGCTTGCAATTTTTTTATCTGGAAATTGCAAAATTGTCTATACTATATGTGGTTGCAATTGGATTTTTCCTTCTCCTAAAATTATTCCTAAGAATTCAATTTTTTGTTTATTTATTTCCATTTTCTTTTTACTTATAATTAAACCATTTTCTATAAATTTATTTGATATTATCTTTAAATGTTTCATATGTTCTTTTTGATTTTTACTATGTACTAGAATATCATCTATATATACACAAAAAATGGAAAAGAATTAAATATATAATCCATCGATCTTTGAAAAATTAAGGGTTTATTTTTTAATCCAAAAAGCATGACTAACCATTCAAAATGTCGTAGTGGTGCAATAAAAGTTGTCCAAGGAGTAGAGTCTTTTGCCATTTTTATTTGCCAAAAACCAGATTTACAATCAAATTTTGAAAATATTTTACTATTTTGTATTTTATTTATTAACATGTCTTTGTCTGGTTTTTTTTATCCATTTTCGATAGTATTATCATTTAGTCTTTTTTATTTATAACCATTGCCTTTCCTCTTTTAATTTCACTATGAATTCTAACCATAAAAACTACTATCTATGTTGACTAATTGAGGGTCTTATTACTTTCAAATCTAGTAACTCTTTAATCTGTATATTAAAGACTTCTATGTCTTGATTTGTATGTTTGATTTCTACTGTTCTAATTTTTATATTTTCGTTTATGATTTCTGATTTAGCTTCTATCTTGTTTTTGTCCCAATGTATTATAGGGTATTCTCCTATTATTTGAATTTTTTAGCTAATTCTAGAATTCTATCTTATATATTGTGAATATAAAATAATATAAACAGATGGATGTAAATTCGGATGAGAAGGTATTATATATTCTAAACCAAATAAATATAGTGATCTAAATGAAGAAATGATTTGTAGATATGCTAGTGGAAAATATAAGGTAAAAAGAAAAATATTTGACCAGTTTAAATTACGAAATAATGGCTATTATGCATAGTATAGAAAGCTTTAAGTTATTTTTAAATATTGAATTCACTATTAGGATAGATTGTGAAGCCATAGTAAAATTTATTAAAAGGACCAATTTTGATAAAATAAGACATAAAAGATGGCTAAAGCTGTATGAAATATTGAATAGTTATAAAATCAATATAGCACATAGTGGGAAAAATAATATTTTAGCAGATAATTTAAGTAAACAAATTATTAGTTTTCTAACCAATTATTTTCATGAAGCGGATGGATTAGAGGATGATGAACTCTGGAAATGTCACTCTAAGAGTGCCCACAAGGATCTAATCTCCGATTTATAGGAAATAATTTAAAAAGACTTCCAACAAGGGAGCGTTGTCTACTAGACAATATCTAGATGGCACGTGACTCTAAATAAAAATTAGACAGCATTAATGCTCTAACTAATCATTTTATACAAATTCACAATCAAATATAAAGTAGATATTTTAGTTTCTTTACAATAATCAAGGGTAGAAAGCCTGATATATATAATTATTGGTCAGAAGTATTACAAAAAGTAGAAGAGTTCCAGACCCCTTTTTCCAAAGAATTTAACACATTAGAAGAAACTTTAAATTTTTGCAGAGAAATGATAGGATTTAAATTTTATATATTTGGAAAAGTTAGACTATGACTGAGCAAACTTCTCCTTCCCGCACATCATCTTCATCTTCGTCAATACAACTTTGTGATAGTTACGAAACTATGACAAATGTTGTTGGAGATTTGAATTGTAGAAAGCATTAATCATTAGAAGAAATATTTCAAATTCTTAAAGATGAAATCTCTTCATCGCAACATACCATTAGTAGATATCAAAATGAAATTCTTAAGTTACAAGACTGTTTAGAAAGACTTAGTTCTAAAATTATTGTTGAAAGACCCATCTTCAAAGATAATGCTTCTACAACAAGTTATTTTGACAATAGAAAGACTTGTTGAACTCACAGATTCTGCAGCTTCAGGGCAAGAAAATGCTTTATATGAATTAGAATAAAAAATTGGCGATTGTGCCAGTATTATTTGAAATTTTATAAAGAATCGGTTGTACATGAGACAAATTGATTTTTTCCCAAATTCTAAGCTACCACCACAATGAGAATGGGTACTTTTTAAAACATGGCCCCAAATATGAATCATCTATTAAAAATTCAACTTTGCTTAAACACAATTATCCTACAATTTCCTTTGATTATACAATCTTTGAATAAGACCTTTTTTACTCAACTTTACAATTTGGTATGATAGACTCTAAATATGTTCTAAACAGATATTTTAGATTTTCCCACCTAAGCTTAAATAGACTATTGATCAGTTAAAAATCACCCTTTAATGATCCAATTCATTTCCAAAACACCTCTTATAAATAATGGTATAGCAATATCAGCTTATCATTATATTATAATAAATGAAAGAGTCAAAAGATTTAGACCCTCTTCAAAAACAAACACCAAAATAAAAATTAGACATACGAATTACGAAAGATAGATTTTAGAGACATCGACAATGATAGAAATTCAAAATAATGATTCCAGACTTCTAGCACAATGTAACAATATAATTATTTTTTGTCAAGAATATCTTGTCATAAAAGTCAACCAACACCAATTTTTTAGCAAAAAAGAATTATATGTGATGGCCTTTCAAGAAACAAATGGCGAATTATCAGAAAACTAATCAGATACAGAGAAAGATGAATGCATGTCCGATGGCAAAACTAATAAAATGGATGTTGATCTAGAAAAAGTCTATATAGAGATGATGGTCAAATAGTACAATAATTCAAAAAGAAGAAATGACATAAAGATAGAGTGAGGTCCATTATTAAAGAGCAAGGACAATTATCAACGCAGAAAGTGAAAGAGAAAGAGCGTAAAGACAAATGAATATTTATTATATACATACAGCTATAAAGTTAATATCCATACCTTTAATTGTAAACTATGCACATGCAAAGATATATAATATTGTTTTTTTTTAAAAAAAGAAGTTGATGTGATGTACCAGCATTTACTTCTCTATAAAAGCCAAAGGCTCTTCACTCAAGAATACACACTATAACACAGAGCACACTCAACACTTGTACACAAAAAATCTTTCACAATCATTGTAAACTCAAAGACTTCTAATTAAAGTACGTTTTTTCTTACTTCCTTTTTTCTTTATAATTATCTTTTACTTTATTTGTCTTTTGGGAAAGGCTTAAATGAGGAAACACCAAGTAATTGATTTATTCACAAACAATATTATAATATTTTATTCTCTTTTCAAACATACTATTAATCTTTTTATTCTGGATTTTACGGCGAAAAGATAAAGTAATCCTCTGAGTTAAGTTAGTTGTGTTTTATCCCTATTAAAGGAGTTTGTTTTAGCCTTTTTAAACATTATGAAAATCATTTTGGTTATAGTCTTAAGCCTTTCTTAGAAGGTCAAGAAAAAAGCTAAGAGAGAATTAAAAAAAGCTAAAGAAATTAATTTGCTTAACGGTAAAGTACTCTGAGGCTATTACAAAAATATTATTTCAAGTACTTATATTTCTCCACTAGACAAATATACTTCATCTACTTTGCTTCATTGTTCATTAGAAAGTTTTAGCTAATTTATTAATATTTGTTTAAAAAATCAAGAAATTTGTAGAATAGTTATTGTAGAAAGTAATATATTATCCGCATTAGATAGTAATAGAGGTGACTCCTCCTTACAGATCAAGAGGCAAATCACTGAGTGTTCTACCTCTCAGTGTCAGAGCTTCTTGATAGAAGATCCTGAAGACTGTAAGAAAGATAGAAACTAATAAAAATTGCTAGAGGAGATAAAAATAATAGCAATATTATAAAAATAAAGACGAATATTTTCTCGTAGACAAGAGACAAGATCCTTCCTCTTAAATTGGTATCAGAGTAGTCCCTTAGTCTAAATCATTTAGTTTATGAAAATAATATATTACTTAAATTCAGAACTTCTAGGAAATCTTAAAAGAAAAGATAGTTTAGATACAACTTCTTTAGTTTGTAACTTTGATAAAAACAAATCTAAACATCTTTTACATTCTGAAATAGGGAGTTAAAAAGTATCCTTGATTTAAGAGTAAATCTAGGAGAAAACTTAGAAAGAAGCAATTCAAACAAAAAGATAGAAACTTTATTAGAAAGTATAAATATAAATATAAAAACTTTTAGAAAATAATTTATAATATATTAAAAAAATTGTGAAATATTAAATAGAGGCTGATCCCAACTTGGAAATATTAGAAAGTAGAATTAAAACATTAAAAAAAGAATAGTCAACAGATACTAGACAAGATTTAGATAATTTGATAAATAAGCAAGAAAAATTAAATTTAGGAAAAGTCAACGAATCTAATAAGCTTAAAAAGACTAAGGGTATGTTTGATTGGCCAGATTTTCCAGGCAACTAGGAAAATATTTTCCACTTTCCACTTTTTTGACTGTTTGATAGGCGAAATTTTCCACGGAGAAAATATTTTCCACCTTACCCCCATACGTGTGCATTTTCCGGTTAATTGATGAAAAAATTTTCCCACCTGCTGGCTGCAATTTTATTTTTTATTTTTTTATTTTTTTGCAATGGAAA
>CAIGRQ010103250.1:0-17497 GCA_903798375.1 Fraxinus sp. D2006-0159 | reverse complement strand
ACCCTATTTTCACAGTTACACAATATGTAAAAAGGATGCTCATCTTATTCATCGCAGAAAAAACTTTAACACATAAAAATGGCAAATAAAGAAAGATTTTGGAATGTTCTTTGCAATGAAAATGCAGTGCAGTGTGAATATATAAATATAGGAGTGTTAAATAGGATGAGTCAAGATATGATCACCTAAGCCGGCTAGCGAGTCGCTAGCTTGACCAAAGTTTGGCTTGGCTCGTTCCACGAGCTCGCCCTTTGATGAGGCAAGCCTAATAGGCTCACAAGCCGCACAATCTATTTTCACTGAAATTATATATTTTACTCATTACGATGAGTTGATTGGCAAACTAACACCCCTATATAGATGTGAACGGTGGGAGAAATCACACAATTGGGCCCACAACCAAAGAGCTAGCAGCAAATTAGTATGCCTTTGGAGTTTGGAAGAGGATAAAGCATTTAGCTCAAGCCCAACGATTTATTGAGAGGCTCCATCCTTATGTCGACTGCCCTTCGGATAGTCCAACATGGTCTTAAATTCCCAATTCCCACATTTGATAAAGGATTAAACCACTTTGGTTGACAGATTCTTATGTGGATGAAGATTCTGACAGTGTTTAAAATAGTCCAATGATAGACTGATTTATGACATTATGTCAACTTATCTGTCAATCAGGATGACACTGTAGCATGATTGATAAAAAAATTAAGAAAAAAAATTTGTCAGAGTATTGTCCACGTGAATTATTTATTTAAGTCTGAATATGTTGGTGTTAAATAAGCCATTATTGAATGTAAATGCTAAAGAGAAATATTTATTTGTGTCACATCTACTTTATATCGTGTTAGGCATAGACTCACTGTTTTGTCCTAAAGTAAAATGAAAATTTAAACGTGAAACTAAATATTGATGATATTTGATTTATGAGCATGTTAAAAATTCAATTTTTGACGAGATTTCAAATTACTTGTTTGATAATTAGTAAATTGTACACTACTCAAAATATTTAAAGAGAAAAAGGGTCGAATAACTCAAATCGAACCAATATTTGATGAATGTTCAATTTGGGTGATGAATGATTGATTCTCATACGAGTTGGGGTGAAAACTCAAAATGAAACTCTATTTGATTCACAACACTTTTGAGTTGTGATGTAATTGTAACCACAGATTATATGAATAAAAGGAATTAGTACTAATTCGTTAAGTGCCTCAGTTCAGTGTTAGTTGTGTTCAATTGCCCAAGCTAAAAATGGAGAAATCTTTCCCATTTTTCAATCCAACGAATGCTTAGTTTTCATTCTAGGACTCGGCCTGTATGAGAGGATTGAAGTTTTCCGGGCCGTTCATGCATTGTGGGTAGCCAGGTAGGGTGGCAATGGGTCCAGTCAATTCTCAAACACTCTATCTCAGTTCGTATTCAAATTCTAGGATTGGCTTTATCCTTTGGTCGGGGTCTCACGAGCAGAGCCGCCCATGAGCGGCTCATTTTTTCTTTTAAAAATAAATAAATTAATTAAAAAAAACATGTCTAAAAACAAGATTTTATTTTTTTTTAAAAGAAAAATTAATGAAGTAGGCCAAAAAGGTGCCCAAACAAGTTGGATTGTAAAAATATTGGGGTTCGGCTCCTATGGCTTGTCTCAAAACGAACCCGAACCGTCCATTTGTTGAGCCGAAGGTTTGAGTTACTAATTTTAATGAGATTAAGATAGAACTCTGTCTTGTTACACTTGGACAATTTTTTTGTCTAGCATTCAAAACATAGATTTGAACAAGCCAAACATGTTCGCACTTGATAAATTTTATTTTTTTATTATTTTATTATTTTTTTGTCGATATACATATAAATTCCTAACCTTAAACAAGACTATTCTATTCAAGAGTTTGAAAAGGCCTCAAGAGTAGAAAATTAATAAATTATAGTTAGGTGAGCAGTGAGCTAATCCCTACCTCCCCCACCCCCTCTTTCGCAGTTGCCAACTTTCTTTGCTTAGATGCCGTGCCACCCATTGGTTATTAAAGTGACACCACGTCATTTTCGGGCAGTCATATTAGTTATATATACCTTGTTTCTGGTCCGGGAGTTGATTTATGAAGTCAGTTCATTGCATGCATGAACCCCCGTGTGTGAAACAGTGAAAGGGATACTTGAGAACGCAAAAAGTTCATATTAAGTGTTGAAAAATCTTTTGAGATTAAAATGTTATTTTGAGATTTATTTGGATAATTTTCTAAAAATATTTTATCTCGATAGAAGAGTTTTAAAAAAAATTTGGACTAACGTAGTTTCCTTAGGAAGTTTTTCTACAAAAGCCAGAAATAAAAGTAAAATTCCTACCAGACGGACCCTAAAATATTCATGTTTATTAGTTGGACTAAGGGCGTGTTCGGTAGAGATTAAAATCAGATTAAAATTGAAAAATCAGCCGTTATTGTTAACTTTTATTAGATGAGTGAGATCCAATAACGACTATATTTTCAATTTTAATTGAATTTTAATCACTTCCAAACGCGCTCTAACTAATATAACATGTTGTAGTCTCTAAGAATGTAACTATGGTCAATTACATTCATTCATTTAGTGTTATGCTCAAGTTGACCAGGATTCGAGCACCCCTTACACTTCTGGCCCCAAGAGAGCATTCCTCCATGGTTATTACATCACCAAACTGCTCCAACCAGGAATCGAACTCCCCACGCTAAGGTTGCAAGCCCAGCAATGACATTCCTTTGCCAACTTGGATGTGCCTCGAGGGGGCAAATATTCGTTTATTAGTTGGACTAAGAGCGTGTTCGGTAGAGATTAAAATCAAATTAAAATTGAAAAATCAGTCGTTATTGTTAACTTTTATTAAATGAGTCAATAATGACTATATTTTCAATTTTAATTGAATTTTAATCACTTCCAAACACGCTCTAACTAATATAACATGTTGTAGTCTTTAAGAATGTAACTTTGGTCAATTACATTCATTCATTTAGTTCCCTCTAAAATTTGATCTATTCCTACTACTATCGTCAGCCTATCCAAATTCAGCATGAGTCTTTCATTCTTGATTATTCCTTCCCAAACTCTATGTATCTTTCCGTTAGAATTGCTGACAATAAAATTCATAATTGTGTGTCCTTGACTCTTCCATAATATTTGTTAGACTACGTAAACATTAAATTTTAACGCGGAAAATTGAAATTTGACATCGAGATCTTGAAAATTGAAAACTTAAATTTACACACAAGATTTTGTCTTTTTTTTTTCTTTGTTAAAAGTCCTTTTAGTGTCGTCCAATTGAGATCAATTACAATTAAATAGCGTATGTTTGGTATCGAATAAAATCATACAGAAACAATCGGGTGGAGTCGGACAGAAGAAGTGTCCATGATGGCATGATGACGTGAGAACCTCTTTCTAATCGAATTAGAAAAGGTCTATGCCTGGTGGGGCCCGCCAATTGCCAGCCCAACAGCAGCTCTATCTTCCCAAGTTGTTAGCTCGACTCAAGAAGTAGGGAGGAAATACTTTTCTTCATTTCATTAACAATTCAAATAGAGAAAAAAAAAAAAAATTATTTATGAAAGTTTAATTTTGAATAATAAATGATTCAAGAGATAACTTTAGAGATTTAATATATAAATATGTTGATGACAATAATATTTAATAAAGCGGGTTTTGATTACCCAAGCCCCCATCCCCGCAGCCTATGAAGAGGGAAAAAAAATCTCACGTTTAGGAATAAAAAAATTAAAATAAATTTCTTGAGACGAGTTAGATAGTTCGATGTACAAATATTCAAAATGATTATAGAGTTTGTTTTGATAATTTCATTGTATACACATATCTAGTTTACTAGTCCATTGAGTTAGTTTGACATA
The DNA here is from genome assembly GCA_903798375.1 of Fraxinus sp. D2006-0159. NCBI lineage: Eukaryota > Viridiplantae > Streptophyta > Magnoliopsida > Lamiales > Oleaceae > Fraxinus > Fraxinus sp. D2006-0159. The sequence goes on along the minus strand of CAIGRQ010103250.1, from coordinate 13,628 downwards.
CATAAAATATCTTAGCTCCGCGCCATTGTAGGCATTCTTTGATTTTTATCATCGAGTTATATTGTTTTCACATATCTGATACACTTCTAATAAATTCTTAAATGTAAGATAAAGGTCATATACTTTGCGTATTCAAACTTCTAAATTGACATTAAACTAGGACGAGATCAATATCAACTATATAATTTTTCAGTTACGTGACTCGAATACTCTTATGCAATAATCCTTGAAATTTATAAAAGGTTGCCTCGAACCATGACTAATATCGTCTCTTTATTGCCTCAAAATTCGAGTGGGCTTTTACTAACATGCAATTGTTTTCAATGATTCATATTACTTTTACGTATATTTGATACATTCCAAACAGGTTACTAAACAAGCAATAGTGTCATGTAGATGACGGTAAAATAAGTCTTGTATCGTATTTAAGGTCGTTTGGTACAGATTAAAATTCAATTAAAACTGAAAATACAACCGTTATTGAGTCTCACTCGTCTAATAAAAGTCAACAATAACTGGTAGTTTTTCAATTTTAATCCGATTTTAATCTTTACCAAGTGTGAATAATTACTTCAAAATATAAATCCAGACAACAAAAATAATTCAAATCAAAAAGTTGCTAATGAGAATTACGTAATCATTGTAATTGGCTTCTAAAGAAAATACTTATAAATTTCAATAAAGTACAGGGTTTTTTTAAATATTTTTCCTACATATTCAAGTCGAGGAACGTTTACACAAAATAACATTTTCTTAATGTGGCATTATACCCTACTCTTGTTCCAATCTGCTGCTGATTCTAACTTTATTCATTGAGTTCATCATCATCAAATTGGATAATTCCATAGGCAATCAAGGTCCACTGGCCCAGCAGAAATAACTGAAAATTCTTGATCCTCATATGCCCTCATTCCATAGCCAAACACGGAAGAACCCATACCCGTATCCTGTAAATAATCGAGTTTGCCATTTTGCTTTACGTTAGCCCCATTTCCCTCTAGCAAAAGCCTCAACATGGAGTGATCTTGCATCATCAAATCAGAATCCAAATAGGCCAGATTTTCTCTATTCTGGGAAATTAATGATGCAGAATTATTAAATTCATCAATCATTTCGTTTTGAGGTTTCGGATCCTCCAGTTGATTGGAGAAGCAGGGCACGTGTGAATCCTCTGCTAGTGTAGATCCTGTCTGGTTATCATCTGATGATAATTCCGTTAATGGAGGCAAATCTGAGGACTCCGAATTTTCCCCAAAATTTCTGTCTTTGATTAGTCCTAAGACGTGTATTTTCTTACCTCCTATACTCTTCTTAAAAACTCTGCAGATCACCCATTCTTTCTGCAAGAATAAAAAGCTTTTAGACGAGGTCACCAAAAAACAGAGAAAAACAGGGGATAGTTCTTTTACCTTGGAACTTGTGGAGATATTATGCATAGAATTATCGCCTTCTAATCTGTATTCGTGCATGACCCAATTAGTCTTTTCTCCTCTGGGAGCTCTTCCTCTGTAAAATACGAGAGTTTTCTTCATTCCGACTAGGATTTTTACCCTGAAAATCTCCTTATCTTTGCCCGTAGCCTTCCAATATCCTGCATCGGTGGCTCTATTCGTCCTCAATCCAGTTGGGTACTTTCTATCTCTTACACAGAAGAAATACCATTCTTTTTCACCCATTTTTGCCTTCCCTTTATAATCAAATAAACAATACATCAGAATTAAAACTAAAAAACGAAAAAAAAAAAAAGAAGCAGCTGAAAGCTTAGTAACTTACATGGCAAATCCCAAGGTTCAACCTTATTCAAGTCCACTTCTCCAATGGCTGTGGCGCAAAAGCTGCTATCGACTACTTTAGGAGATAGATAATGAGTTATAAGTTCTTCATCGGTTGGATGAAATCGAAAACCTGGAAGCAAATCGACATGCCCGTCTACTGAGTTAAAACCAGAGGCCATTTCCTTCTTGCAATTTGTGTCTGAAAATCGAACTCAATCCTTAAAAAATGGTTATGGAAGTACTTGCACAAAGTTCAGATGAGAGAGGGAGAGTTATCTTGAAAAGAAAAATGTGTTTGGAGAAATATAACTCAATAAATAGCGGTTCTAAAAGATGTGGTGGAGGTAAAAAAACTCTAGCCAATTACTTAGCACATAGTATTAGATAGTTGAATCATATGATCTATCTAGTACCGTCCAATCTGCCTAATTAAACACGTATTTCGATCGTTATAATATCTTTGTGATCTTCTAGAATTATGATTGGAATTCTATAGATCCATATTGATGCATCTATTAAAGTGTCTCACATGGTCCGTTAGACAAGGTTTTTGAATAGTCAAATGGCGTTTCTGACGTTAAGAAGTTATTTTTTAATCTATTTGGATATTATTTTTTTGTAAGCATTCTATTTGGTTAAAAGAGCTTTTATAGAAAATTAAATTTAGATGGCTTTCTCGAAAAGCTATTTTTCAAAAAGTAAAAGCAAATTAAAACGGCCCTGTAAAATGCTTTTATGCGTACCAAATGCGCACTTAGAATTGTGTCTTAACATATGCCAAAATGGTAACTCATCTGTAAACTTCGATTTTAAAATATGATTGACGTCTAAGATATAGATTAATCGAGCCTTTCGGATTCTTCATTTTAAGGGCATGGTTTATGTCCCTTGACATCGTTGAGTATCAAAAGCTTAACAAAAGTACAATTATATGCTTCAATTTCATCACGTGACGAAGCATAGCAATATTTATCCTTTAATCACAAGCATTCACTGCCTAACCAATGTTTATTGAGATTTACTTGAAGTGATTATAAAAATATTCTAGAATATTATCTTAATCAAGTTGATAGTTACACAAAGTTAACTTACGGCAATAAACTAATTGATTTAGATAAGAAACTTTGTCACCTTTAGCTACTTTGAGAAGTTTTCATACTTTGGTTCTATTCTCTCCAGTTAGATAATTGAACTAGTTTGTCAACAACTAAATCCAACACGTTGGATCCAAGGAGGCGGAGGAAATTGACAGCGCCGCCAGTGCCGGCGGAGGAGCACCACTGGCTAATTCTAATTGGTTAATGATTGAGTATACGGAAAAAACCCTACCTAACTTTTTGCTAAACAAACACCAATTATTTGACTATTGAGGTTTAAGTTTTTGGCTAAGGTTTCGGAGTGGGCCATGTTTCATTGGTTCCGACATGATCCACGACAGGGAGCAAACACATGGCATGATACGATACGCAGGAAATATTATTATTATTATTATTGTGCACGCACCATTGGTTGATTTTTTATCCTAATCCTAATTAAGATGTATAATTATTTAATTAATGTACATTTATCAACATTAAAGTCGGTTGATTAGTTGAATTTTGAATTTTGAATTGGTATTAGCAGTATTCATACTATGCACTCAAATAATACAAGGGCTTGTTTGACCCACATTATTACCTCCTTAAAATGAAAATATGATCGTTATCCATCACATCAGTTGTCCAATTGGTACCAGGTTTCAACTTAAGTCTCCCATATGAGTTGGAGGTCTTGGGTTCGAATCCTGGGGAACGCGTCCAGAAAGCCGTGAGGGGAAAGATCCTCCCCACAGTGGACAGTACGTGCGTTAACGATTCCGGTGAAAGATCCTCACGGGGTCGTTACAACACCTTAAGGTGCCAAGTCCCACTTCTCTCTTGTTTATCCATTTCCATACTTCGTGCAAACTCCTAGGGCAAAGTCATTTATTAGTCGCATAGCCTACTAGTGCCACTCCTTTGCTAGCAAGAATTACAATTGATTTATCGAGAGACATCCAAGCAAGATTGTGCAATCTAATGTCTATAATGCGAAAATCTTATGTGTTAGCTTTTGATTGAACTGTCTAGTCTAAGTTATGTTTACTTGGACTCTGAGCACCCCAATGATGAATGTTGCGACTTGTGATGAATCAATTTACAGTTCTGCATTTGTATATGCTAGACTTTAAATATAAATTGGCTTCTTAGTGTCAGATATGCTGGCCTTCCTAGTGTAACATATTCTGGCATATCATGTTCTGACCTGACATTACTTTTCAGGCATGCACATCCGGGTAGTCCTTATGTCTTTGGGCTTGTGGGAGATGATCATGACCTTGACTTTCCAGAGCCAATGCCTGTAGTTGGTATGAGCAAAGCAAATCTGTGCAGTTTAGTTTAGTAAACTTATTAAGATATTATTCTCTCACATTTTTGATTTGCTTAATTTTTTTTGCTTATTATATACATTTATTGTGATATTGATAAACTCAAGTTTCTGCGTTGCTAATGTTGGCTCCATGACCCAAGGAATATCTCGTTCTGCCAAGGGATACTGCCTGATTCGGGTACTGGAGACTATGAAGACTTATTCTACAGAGGATGGTCTAACAGAAGAAGCCCTAGTTACCAAGATCTGTACGTGTCGATGCCATCATCTATTCCTGCATTCGTCATTAAAGAACAATTCTTCAGGTTTGTGAGATCTTCTGCACCTGCACTATTCAGTAAGTAACACTTAGAACCTAGTAACTGAGACATGGAACCACTGGAATTCTCTTATGGCATGTTTAGATGATTTTGTGCGCTTCATGTAATACACATTATGTGTGCAAGAAAGATAAAGATTAGCACAGATTGTCTTTCAAGTCAAAGCTTCAGGATTTTACTCCTTACCAGAAAATTCAGAAAATGGAAAGATACCATGGAACTATGTTGACATCATTTTCCATAAGTTCATGTTTTGTTACTGACTGACTACGTTGATGGCTTGAGTATTTTTTCTTTCTATATGTCTGCTGGTATTGGAGGCACCACGATTTACTCATTTCTTGTCTTTAAATAATGTAACGAGTCTAACGACTCTGACAATGAAGATACTTCTATGTAGCAGTAAATAGCTTATTATAATTTGCCTATACATTTGCTATATAATTGTTGAGAATCCTGGGCTTATTGTCTTCTATTCAGAGAACTTAGTTTGTGCTAGAATTTGCTTTATGGGCTACTGCAGCTGGTCAGTTGAGCTTATCCATTCGGAAGTCTACGATGCTATATGAAGTTTGAATAGAAGTGATGACTTACAAGATTTCATTTCGACTTCAAAAATGTTGATAATATTCCAACAAATGTGGGATCAGTTTAGTTTCCATTTATCCTCTCTGTTCTGGAATCATGTTGATAATAATCCTCAAGGAAGGTAGAATAGGAGAACTTGCCTTAGCTATGTAGTAACTAATATTTATTGCCATAAAGAGGACTCTTGTGATATTCAGTTTTGGACGAAATATAATGATCAGTGCAGGTAGATTGCATTATTTGCTCATTTTATTCTAGAACAATGATGCTTGTAGTCTGGAATGTGGCATTTGCAAAAGCTGGATTCTTGATACTCCTTCCATGTTATACCTGTTAACTAAGTCTATGCATACTCAGTAGACCAATTTCAAATATAACTGAAATTATTAGTATTAAACGATGTGCGTACTTTCTATAACGTTGATTGTAGCAGTAATTTATATAGTTTTCGCTGTTGCTGTTTTTTCTGTATCTAGTAATTCTTGTTATTTGATTGTTCACAATTATAAAAGCTCTTGCAGGAACTTGTCGCTGGGGAGAGTTTGGTGAAGGTGGGCTGTTATGGGGAGAATGCAATTCTAGACAATTTGAATGGTTCGAAGGCAATCCAGTGAAGGAACTTTTGTTCAAGGTTGCATTCTAATGAACTGATGACTTGCACCTAGAATCTTGTTCCTTGCTTGTCATTATCACTGCTGGCGCAATTTAACTTGTGCTAACTCAGGTGAAAGAGCTTTATGGCCTTGAAGATGATGTTATATTCCGAAATGCCACAGTTACTTCAGAAGATAGGCCTCGTCCTTTACACCTTGGGACAGCCACACAAATTGGTAAGCAAAAATTGTGGACAATTTGGACATGTTCGAATTCCATACATCAAATCCTTGACTTTTGTGTTGTCATTGCATTGACATTGATCTGCATCAATTATTATTTTAAAAGAAAAAGTCGAAATTTAATAATATACATAGTAAATAATATCATGAAAATGGTCGTGCTTTTGAAAAACATGCCATTAATTTTTGGGAAAATTGCATCGAAGATCCCCAACCTGCTGCATTATTTCCTGGCATTTGAGTCTTGAACCTTTCATTTTTATGGCATTTGGGCTCCTAGTGTACGGTTTCGTCGGTTTTACCGTAAAGGGTCAGATTATATTAAAAATACATTCATACCCTTATTTTGAATTAAGCATAAATTAAAAATTAGAAAAAACTTTCTCCCCCCTCCCAATCACTTGCCACTCCTACCCCAAAACTGCTCATCAGAGGTGGGGTGGGGAATAATGAATGGGAGGAAAAATAGACGGGGTGGAGGGATGCAGAATTTTTCTTTCTTTTTTCAGATTTTCTTCTCTTTTCTCTTTTGTTTCTCTTTTATATTTTTTCCTTTGATACTAAGTGTTCACCCCTTCTACCCCACAAACGATGGGCCATGTAGAATCTTGTGACTTTTAATGTCAACATGAACATAAATTATCTATTGCCATGTAAGGTGCTACAAACTTGAAAGTTTGGGATCCTGCCACTAAAAAAGGCCGGGGACCCAATTCCAGAATTTCAATAGGTTGCGGATCTCTTCTGAAATTTTCCCTTTTCCAATATGAAAAGTTTTAAGTATTAGGGGGCATCACCTAGTGCTATACCAGTTAAACTAGTGCATTTTTTTGTGGCATCATTTGCAGGTGCTCTACCAACCGAAGGAATTCCATCTCTGCTTGAAATGCTGCTTTCATCAAGTTGTACTGGTCTTCCTGTTCTGTAAGTGATAACTTCAGTATGGGTTCTCTACTTTTTTATAGACACAGACGGACGCAAATCTGTCTTCATATATATATATATATATATATATGTATGTATGTATGTATGTATGTGATATATTTCTTTTTTGGCATTTTAGGGCTGAATTTCGTTCGTGAGGTTTGTTAGTCAGGCCCATTCCAGAAGTGGTTTAGACTAAACCAGAGAATCGGACAGAAATAATTAAATAAATGTTATGAATAATTTTTTGCTTTGTCCTGTTTGTCTTCTTTTTGGTTTGAGGGCTGGAATTGGCTGATCAAAAAGGCGAGGAAGTGTTGGTTTCTGGAAGAAATAACTTTGTGGAATAACTTGTACATATTTGTTAAATTGCATGCATCAGTCTTTTAAATTTAAGACCATGATTACAACTAATAAGGAACTTCCTAGGAATACCATTTTCCAATGTTTGCGAGTTACTCTCAACATAATTTTATTGATACAATCTGACCTGAGTTGGCTTATTATCTTGGGAATGCACATATGAACAGTAAATTTGTGAGTGCGTATTCTGCTTCTGTAAATTCTTTAGAATATTTTCTTTGTGATCGCATGATAGCAATAACACCATCCCCTTCCATGTTCCCTTCTTATGGTCCTTAAGTTCACTTCTTTATTGTAAAAGTTTATTTATGTTGCTTATGTTTTTCATGAATAAAGTATCTCAATATTATTTTTGGATATTGATTAGCTTGCTATGTTTTTTGGTTTTTTTACTTTTTGTTTTTGTTCGCACAGGTATGTTAGAGATCTGCTGCTGAACCCTCCTGCTTACGAGATTGCATCAACAATTCAAGGTGAATTTTGTATATCTGTATACACACTGATATGTGATGTGCATTGCATGTGTAGTAACTATCACTTTCTAGTCATATTTGGTGGCATATTTATCATATAATGAACAACCTGTTCTATTCTTTGCTATTACACACCTTATATCTTGTACCTGTGGTCTTCTCTTTGATTATATACTGTCAGGTTTCATAGTAATGGTGATCATCCAAACTGATAGGATATAATTGACATGACCTCTATTATTTTTTGGAAATATTTTTTTATAGCTAAGAACTACAGTTTAATTCGTTAAATTCATTGTCGTTTTCAATATTCATTTTTCTCCTCGTAGTCATTAGTATTCTAGCTATGCTATTCTTATTTTCCTCTTTCTACTGGTATGAGAAGTTGATTCAAAGAACATCATTGTCGTGTTAATATATGCTTCTCAAGGTGTTAAATGAATATATTTTATAGGGCTTCATTTCATATTTCATATGTTATTATGTAGGGCCATTTTGTTTGGCTTCATGATTTGCTATTATATCTTGTGTAGCTCAAGGGATGAAAGTATACTCAATATTGCTGCTCAAGGTTTCGCCATTATGTGAATTGTGAAATATGTTTATAATCAGCACAATTCCTTAGTTCTACAGATCTGATTGTTCTTCTTTTACTATTTATATTCCTAGTAATTAGCTCTCAGATCAGTCAATTACTAATTATAGGACAGCAGTAATATAGCTATAAATAGTTGTAGAATCACAGTCGTCTTAGGCAACTAATCTGTATATTTTTGTCTAGAAATCTGATTCTATGTATAACAGAGACTTTGTTTTTCACCAATAAGGGGTCGTGGTAGTTTTATTTATTAGAATTTTCTGTTCATTAAGTCACCACATTCTTTTTTGGCTAGCTTTTTCAGAATTGAACGAGTTCATTTTATGAATATTTCATCCACCGGATGCTTTAAGCACCTATCCGGATTCAATATACCCCAAACGAATGAACTATGGACATGTATTAAGTTCATAGTCCTGATCTTTTTTCGGTCTTTACTTATTACTTTCACATTGTTCAAATGCTTATTGTACTCTTATCAGTACATGAATTCTTATTTTTTAGTATGTAAATGTTTTATTCTTTTATTTTTTATAAGAATCTTCTTTTCGACAAGTAATGTGAAACTTTGTTATCTTGAGGTCTTACATTTGGAGAAGGGGAACTGAGGAATTTTTCCACTTTCATGGCTTTTATGCCTATTACCCCCTTCCTTTTGTGCTTAGTAAGCGCTTTTGTCACTTCTGCCTACCTCATTCCATCACCTGAGAACTAAGTGACCCAAGCTGACCCTACACCTCCCCGAATGTCTCTGTCCTTTCCTTCCTGTGCTTATTTTTGGACCTTTGTTTTCCCATGATATGACTCAGAATCTTTGGTCAATGGTGGAATTTGACTCGTCTCATTGATGATGATGACAAGTCATTCATGCAGATAGCTATTGCAACCAAAGTAGAACAACAAAACCATCGCCTATCATGAACAACCATTTCTCGTTACTGTTTATGAATATGAAGTGCCTAGACTCCACCTCCAATTTAAGAAAACCTTCTGTGGCTTTGCTTGCTTTATACATGTGTTTCCTTAATTCTTTTATTCATTTTATTTGTATCTTTTTTCCTGCAGTCCTTGCTAAGATTTTTTGTCTGTCTGCAGAAACATGCAAACTTATGAGCAAAATAACATGCTCCATTCCTGAATTTACCTGTGTTCCTTCAACCAAGGTGGGATTCCTTTGCCTTGTATTTCTTTCCTCATTGTAAATGTATTGCCAATTGTAAGCAATATCATCCATTGTGTTGCAAAATAGCTCCGAGTTAATTTAGTGCCCAGTAAGTTTGATTATTCAAAGTTGATTATGGTCACAAGTAATTGTTTCTGAAAGAAACAATTTTTCTTCTAGTAAGTAGTAATCTCTATAATGCTCTAGTCAAGAAAGGATGAGGCTAAATCCGCTTTTGGGTTGCTTTTTACTACCCCTTTAGTCCAATTTGAATCTGGGAAACTGATTTGGATCATATGCTCTGAATTAGATGACCAGTTCTTAATTATTGATTAGTAATCATGATTTCCAAGAAGCTGAACAAAAATATAATCTAAGAGCAATATCTTGTTAAAGTTTTCATTTTTTGCTCAAGAGGTCAATTAATGCACCCGTATACATGTTTTTTTTTTTCCTGCCGTTAATATCAAGCTCAACAGTTGCCTAAAATGGTAGTGTTTACTGCCCAATTGCCTCAATCAGTTATTGATATCATCAACGGTGCTTATTGTGGGCAATGGAGGTCTCTCTTTTCCTCAAGTTTTAAATGGTGCAACTTCACAATCCTTTTTTTCACCACTATCATAATTAAACTCTTAAGTGCTCCCCTTATCTTTTCTGTACTTCTTACACTGCGTATAAATTCAAAACTTGCAGAAGTCTGATTCACATGACAAATTTAAGACCAGCTTTGGATAAATGAATATAGCTTTTTGTTTCTTTTTAAATATCCTGTTCTTATTTGCAAAATATTTTTGTGCCCAGGTGTTGAGCTTGAAACCTGGATTTAATTTCATGTCAGTAACTCAGTAATTGTTGTAGAAATGGAATCGGCTGATAGGTCACATGAAATTTGACTGCTATTTAATACCTAGTATATTTCCACATGACTCACGTCGCCATATATTTGCCGACTAAACTATAATAAAATGATGGAAGATATCATAGTCAGAACATACGGCTGACACTAAAGTAAAGTTGTGGCGCCACTAAGGAAATTGTCGCCTCAGGCAAATACATTGCACAATCAATGTCATTATAATATGTTAATGATAGTAAAAAGTTTATTCCAAGTATGTCCTATTTTGGGTTTTATGATTGACTGCTTTTATACGAATTGGGGACTTCATCAATTTTTATACTCAAAATCTGTAGTCTCCACCTAGACTTACGATTTCTCAGTTATCAGTTTTACTTTTCCTTATATATGTGTAACAAAGATGAAATTAAAAAAAAAGTTTTTGAGGATGACTGTTTGAATGCTATTGAATTTCTTCTTCTACTGTGGCAGTAAGTCAGATGCTCACTTATCTTTGATGAATAACTCACAGTGACTTGTTCTACCGTCATTTATAGTCGTATATCCAATACTAGGATTGCGCGTCTCACAATCACATGCATGCTACAACTGACAGTTTCTCTTCATAGCAGATAATGATTATTGCACTATTTTTATCTTTTGCTTTAGTTTGTAAGGGTTTCAGTCCATGATTCAGGGATTTCATTTTTGTCTCTATTCTTGTCCATCTTCAGCTTGTGAAGTTGCTTGAGTTGAGGGAGGCCAATCATATTGAGTTTTGCAAAATTAAAAGTTTGCTTGACGACATACTGCAAATGTACAGCAATATGGAGCTCAATGCAATCCTTAAGTTATTAATGGATCCTACTTGGGTGGCAACAGGGCTGAAAGTTGATTTGGAGATATTAGTAAGTAAATCTATATGTATAAATTGCTCTCCATTCTTTATTTATACTCATCATGTGTTGTAAGGAAACAATAACATGTTGAAACTTTGTGCTTAGATTTCATTTTTCACCCATAGTGTGTTTGACACTTTACACACTATTAACACTTCTTTGACTAGCAAAGTTTTTTGTTCAAATAATGGGTCCAATGTCATTTGATCTTCTTACTTTCAGGTGAATGAATGCAGGTCTGTATCTTGTAGAATTGGTGAAATAATCTCTTTAGAAGGAGAAACAGATCAGAAGATGAGCTCCTATCCTTCAATTCCACACGAGTTTTTTGAAGATATGGAGTGTTCATGGAAAGGTCGTGTCAAGAGGATTCATTTAGAGGAAGAATTTGCACAAGTCGATAAAGTTGCAGAGGCCTTATCTATAGCTGTAAGTCTTTCTATAACACCCCGAACATGCCATATTTTTATTATTTTGAAAAGTTGAGGGACTAAAGTGATATATGTATTAACTTCAAGTTTTGGGATAAATATTTAGATATTGTTGAAGCGATGAAAAATATATCAATATGGGGCTCGTTGGATAGCTCGTAATTAATAATGTAGATTAGGCTCGAGAAAAAAATTAATTCGGATAAGTTTGTCTCAAGATATTGAAGTTCAAAGAAATTGTAAAATATTTTTTAAATCAAATTGAATTTGGATGAAGGATAGCCACGTGTATATAAGGAATGGATGTGAGATAATTTTTTTGATTAGAATTCTTTTTGAAGTCAAAAGTTGCCATCGCTATTACGTACTGGGATTAGAATCACCTTTTTGTCGTGATAGGTATTATGTACACATATCATATTATGATTGGTTTATAAAAAATTCAATTCTTATCAAATTTTTATCAAATTTGATAAATACGATTTTCCATCCCAACACCATGATTCAACGACTCTATTTTTACTATAAATAGTGTGCAATTGTCGCACAATTCGCCACCAAAGAATTTTACACGACAGCTTTCATATGAAGCAGCTGTAAATTTCAAGTGTATATATATATATATTTTTTTATTATCAAAAGCTCGTTTAATCAATCAATGTAAGATATTTATGTGCAAGTGGTTCATTTTCTTATGCTTTTATATTTAGTAATTTATGCATGAATTGTCAGTGGACCTTCGGGTTCTTTATTAAGAGATAAGCGATCTTATGGAATTTAAGATGACCTAAGATGGGTGTGTCACTTGATCACTGATATACTCTATAAGAGAAGAGTTGTTAGTTCGGGTTGATTGGAACAGTGGCGAGATGGTGATGTGGCTGCAAAGAGGAATCGAAGAGATAAAACATTAAGTTTATTTTTTTTACTTTAAATTATTAGTCAGTTTAATTGGTTCAAGACAGTTATTTAAATTGTGATTATGTTTTCATTATGGATATTGCTGTTATTTTTATTTAAAGAATATTATTTTATCATTCTATGTTTTTTTTTTTAATCAAAAGCTCGTTTAATCAATCAATGTAAGATATTTATGTGCAAGTGGTTCATTTTCTTATACTTTTATATTTAGTAATTTATGCATGAATTGTCAGTGGACCTTCGGGTTCTTTATTAAGAGATAAGCGATCTTATGGAATTTAAGATGACCTAAGATGGGTGTGTCGCTTGATCACTGATATACTCTATAAGAGAAGAGTTGTTAGTTCGGGTTGATTGGAACAGTGGCGAGATGGTGATGTGGCCGCCAAGAGGAATCGAAGAGATAAAACATTAGGTTTTTTTCTTTAAATTATTAGTCGGTTTAAATTGTTCAAAATTTTNTGTGATTATGTTTTCATTATGGATATTCCAGTTATTTTTATTTAAAAAATATTATTTTATCGTTCCGCGAAAATTGAATTTTTGATAACATTCCAGTGTTTGTGAAATTTTGGGGCGTTACACTTTCTATGTCCTTATGAAGAACTAGTAGTCTCGTTCATCTATTGTGATTGTACTTGGCATAGGCAAGTTACATACTTGATGCTCATGCTAACTCGATTATTCCTCTGCTGCTATAAATTGTGCTAATTTGTTGCTGCTGTTCTGTACGTTGTGCAACAGAGACATCGAGGAAAAAATTACTGACATTTAAGTATTAATAAAAGCATAGTAAAATGATTATTTTAAAGCTCTATGATATTAGAGGTTTGCCTGTTAGTTCTTCGAACGGGGGTCCAATATATGATTTTCTCTTTCGTCTCCTCTGTGCTTAGCAAATTTAAACTAGAAACTTACACAACTCCAATTTTAATTTAATGCTTTCGTATTTTTTCTATTCGGAAAAAAATGTAGGTAATAAAGGTTTACTTGTCCAGCGGCAGAGCCAGGATTTTATGTTAGGGGAGGCACAACTTATCGATGTTGAACGTCGAGTGTTTGTCATTAATGTAATGATAATAAAAATATAA
>CAIGRQ010103245.1:0-11541 GCA_903798375.1 Fraxinus sp. D2006-0159 | reverse complement strand
CTCCAAACGTTGCAAAAAGGGTATATTAGCAACATTTATTAACAAAATAGCAACATACACTTGCTGAATGTTGCTATAGACCCCTCTTAGCAACATGCAATTGATGAATGTTGCCTTTTACATGTTGCAAAAGGCATTTTTTCTTGTAGTGACAATGGATTTCTACCCCTGGTAAACAAATTAGGGATATGCACGTGTTTGGTTCTCCGATGGTATGTCTCACACGCAAATTGCGGACCTTAAAAATTGCTTTAAAATCTTGGAATGTTGAGGTGTTTGGAAGGGTGCAACATGAAATAAGTATGACTGAAAATAATCTGATGCAATTGGAACAATCTTTGATGGAAAGTTTTTCATTTGAAACTGAAAAACCATCTTTTACAATGTTGAAATCAATATGTAGTTTGGCTTGAAAGAGAGGAAGCTTTATGGAGGCAAAATTCACGCATTAAATGACTTAAGGAGGATGACGGTAACACAAAACCTTTTCATGCTTTGGCTAAAATAAAACAAAAAGCCAAATTACCGAGCACATTATCCTTAAAGAAGATAGTGAACTGAATTCACAAGACGAAATTCTTGAGGGAGCCGTGCAGTTTTTCAAAATCTTTTCTTAGTTACACCTATCTCCATGGATGCTAATGTTCTTGAACTCTTGCAGTCAGTCATTCATGCGGAGGAGAATATGGCACTGTGTAAACCACCTATTTTGGAGGAGGTTAAGGCTGCTCTTTAGTCTATCCCCAAAGATAGTAGCCCTGGACCTGACGGTTTTATGGCGAGTTTTCTTTATTAATACCTGGAAAATTGTCTAGTTGGATCTTCTTGCCGTGGCTACACAATTTTTTGGGGAATGCCCTCTAAATTGTGCTTTGGGGGCAACTAACATTGTTCTTATTCCTAAGGTCTACTGCCCTAAAAGTTTTGAGAAGTTTCGGCCTATTAGTCTTTGTTCGGTGGTATACAAGATTTTATCCAAAATTATGGTCGCTAGAATGGCCCCTTACTTGACAAAATAATTTCTCGAGAACAGTCAGCCTTTATTCAGGGTATGAATATTTTTGATAATATATCTATTGCTCAAGAGATGGTGCATAGTCTTCATAAGAAGGTGAGAGGTGGAAACACGTTATTAAAGATTGACATAGCCAAAGCTTATGATAGAGTAAACTGGCAATTTCTTCTGGAGAGTTTAAGGAGATTGGGTTTTTCAGACCAATGGCTAAATCTTGTTTTTAATTGCATTTCCTCTCCTTACTACTCAATCGTGCTTAATGGTAAAACACATGGATTCTTCAAACCATCTAGGAGACTTCGCCATAGTGATCCATTGTCCCCATATCTGTTTATCTTGGCTTAATAGCTTTTATATAGAATGATCAACCAAGCATATGACTGTAACCAGGTCCAATCGTTTCACTCTGGAGGTATTATGGTTAGCCATTTATTTTATGCTGATGACTTGATTATTTTTGCCAATGGACGAAAAAGGTCGATCTCTAATCTCCTTGATATTATTAAAAATTATGAATTGATTTCGGGTCAACAAGCAAATCCTATGAAATCCTCTATGTTTTTTTCCAAACATATCATTGCTACTCATAAAAGAAAATTATTGGTTGTCTCGAGTTTTAAGGAAGGACTCTTACCTTGCACCTACTTGGGCTTACCTCTCTACACTGGAAAATTATTGAAGTGTATGTTTGAACCGATGATGGCTAAAATACAGAAGAAGCTAGCTGGTTGGAAGGGGCACCTACTCTCTTTTGGTGGTAAAATCACCTTGATCAGGCACGTTCTTAGTAGCATGCCTATTCATATGTTATAGATTATAAATCTGCCTAAAGGTGTTCACAATGAGTTGAACCACATTTTCTCTTCTTTCCTCTGAAATTTAACTGATGGCTCGAAGAAGAGAAAATGGGTTGCTTGGAGAAAAATCCGTTTTCCAACAAAAGAGAGTGGTTTGGGCATTCGAGATTTTGGTGAGGTACAACAAGCTTTATTTATGAGATTTGCATGGAAGTTGATTGTCGGTAAATCCTTTTGGGGTGAATATTTCCGCTCTAAATACATGAAGAACAAACATGTGGCTGTGCTGAAAACTTATTCCACTCATTCTTGTTTTTGGAAGGGGGTACTTTCGGCATTGCCTACTGTGTTGTAAAATACTTTTTACCATGTCTGAGACAGTTCTTCTAATTTATGGTATGATAACTAGATAGTATCCCAAAGTCTATCCGAAGTAGGTCTGGTAGTTAAGGAACCAGAACTAACAATTAAAGATCTTTTGGCAACTAATGGAAAATGGAATGGAAGCTGACTGAGGGAGCTAATGGACGAAAATCAAGTAGCTACTATTGAGTGTGTGCACATTAAGTTATATGAAACCCAAGATCAGTATATATGGAAGCCCAATAAAGATGGTTCCTTCTCTACTAAAACAGCCTGGAAATTAATTCTTAAAAAAAGGGTAATCTGTCCATGGAAAAAATGGCTGTGGCAACACCATGTTCCTCAAAGAATTTCTTTTGTCTCTTGGCAAGCTCTTCTAAAATGCCTACTTGTTGATGTAGTGATCCAAAAATTGGGATTCCTATGGCTTCTAAATGTAAATGTTGTGCTAAGTTCTCGGTGGAAACCATCAATCATGTGCTATGTAATGGGAAAATGGCAAAAAAAGTTTGGAATTATTTTACATCCCACTTCAATTTATCTCTCCCTACTATAAATACTTGGAAAGGTATGATGGACTTATGGCATGTCTCTAGATCTTCACAAGTTGGAGTACTTCCCGGCATCACTCCACTAATCATTACATGGAATTTATGGAAAAGTGGATGTGAATCCCGTATGGTAGAACACCCCAGTTCATGGTAGAAATTTCAAGTCCATGCTTTCCCAGATTTCTATTCTGAGAAACAAGGTCAGAAAAATCTCAGCTCGCAATGTTTCTTGTTTACGCTCCTTAAACTGCCATATAAATGTTGTTAAACATACCAAGGTACAACTGATTAGCTGGAAGAAACCTGAGGACAACCAACTGAAGTTAAATATTGATGGTGCATCAAAAGGAAACCCAAGTCTAGCCGGCGCGCGGTAGGACTCTGTGCGACAGCAAGGGAGTTTGTTGGGCTGATTTTTCTCGTTACTATGGCTCTTGCACTAACATGGTTGTTGAAGCACTCACCCTTCTCGATGGGCTTCGTCTGTGTAGGGACCTACAACTAAGTAATATTATTGTTGAAACCGATTCAAAAATAATGGTAGAATGGCTTAATAAAGCGCCTGTACCCTATGGTGGTTATGGGAGTTTTGGGAAGAAATTTTGGAACTAATGTTCATGCTTAAAGCTCAAGTTCATCATGTATTTCGTGAGGCTAATATGGCAGCTGATTTCCTTACAAAACAGGGGTACGACGGATCCTCTGCTGACTTGTCCATTGGCGATAAAGCCCCGACAGTTCTTAGAGGGATTTTGTATACGGATAGTTTGGAATTACCTTATCTTAGACGTTGATGTGTACAGAATTGAATGTCATTTTGTAATCTCGGCTTTCCTCCACCACAAGTGAGGACTTTCAATAAAATTCAAACTTTCAGTTAAAAAAAATATATAAAAGTTTGATATGAGTAGCAAAGGTAAGTCGTTACAATATCAATGTTTTCATACACTAATTCAACCATCTCCAAACTATCCTAAAAGTTATTTAGGAGTGTATGTTATAATGTCTTTTCTTGGTTTTAACAACTAAATTCCATTACTTTCAACATAATTCAACATATGAATCGAAGCACTTATTCATGATGCAAAAAATATAAGTCTCGTGTGCAAGTAAGATCAAGTTTTAACTAAATAAGCATTAATGAATTTCAACATGTAATTTCCACCATTCATAGTATAACACATAATTCCAATAAATACACCATTGTTGGCAATGTCATATAACCCACACAAGCACACAATAATTTTTTTTTTTTTTTTCACTATATAACCCATAACAAACATGTAAAGGCAATAAAACACAAAATCGACAATAACATTCCAACCCAAACATAAAATGCGTATTGCCCTCAATGTATGAAAATAATATGTAAAAAGATGAATAAAGAGGGGAAACTGATGACTCCCCTGGTAAGTCGAAGGTGGTGGCTAAAATGGCATGAAGTGCATGAGCTAAAAGATCCATTTGATCGCGTTCGTTCCCCATGTCTAGTGTTGTTTGAGTATTCCTAAATGTCATGTTCCTATAAAATGAATAAAATTCAAATATTAGTGACCAACGAACTTGGTACAATTAATATTAGACTCAAGCATCTCACAACCAACTAGAAAATTAAGGGACAAATGGGAAGACATAATAGGGGATTGGGGCAAATTACAGTTGTAGATTACTGCCGTAAAGTTACTTTTCACATTCTTTTTCATATGGATGATGAGACCTAAAAATAATCTCCCCATTCTATATTTAGAAAGAATAATAAATAAAAGGAAAGAAAATTTGGTTGCCTCCTAATAAGCGCATGTTTACAGTTCAATGCTTGACTTTGTTATTTTGGCTACTCAAAGTAGCTTGAAAAGCCAATTTTCGATAGACATCTTTAGCCTCATCCTTGACTTTCCACTGCTTGAAGTTCCCAAATTGGTCCTTTATAGTCCCTACCAGTCTACCAACACACTTCTTGTAGCAATAATTATATAGTTATCATTAACTTCAATGTCAATCTTATTTCACTCCCCGAGGTAGGATGGTTGCTTTAGTGGAGAGCTCACGGTAAAACTCTGTTGTTTGCCTTCCACCATTAAGATCATTTCATAGGTTTCAAAATCCAAGCCTGCTAGGAATGGTCTTTTAGGATCACTAGCATGTCTCGATTCTCCCCAATATCAAGAACTATGAAGTCAGCTAGAATGACGAAATCTCTAGCTTTGATGAGCATGTCTTCTCAACTACTCTCCAAGGATACTCAATCGACCTGTCAGCCAGCTGTAGAGTGATCGATGTTTCCTTTGGCTCCCTTGATTCTAATTTCTTATAAATGTTCAAGGGCATCAAATTCATACTTGCTTCATATTTAATTAAAGCATAAATTTTATGAGAATCTCTTATAGAGAAAGGTAGAATGAAACTCCCTAAATCTTTTAGTTTTGTTAGGGGCTTATGCTGGAGAATTGCACTGTACGCTTCAGATAGTGCAACTGTTGCATATTGAGGCAGCTTTCTCTTCTTAGTCAATATCTCTTTTAGAAACTTAGAGTAGTTTGGAATTTGTAGAATTTTTCAATGAAAGGAATATTGACTTGCAACTTTCTGAGGGCATCCGAGAACTTAGCAAACTATCTCTCCAGCTTGTAGTTCTGCAGCCTTTAAGGAAATGGGACTGGAGGTGTAAATGTATTGACAAGAACGATTGCTTTAACTTGTGGGCTGTCTGAAAGCTTTTGGTGAGTAATCTATGTTGATTCTTCAAATTGATCTACATATTCCTCACCCTGTGGTATGTACCTGATACTCTTAGTTTCTTTCTATCTTACACTAATCATTACCAACTAAATTCTACTCTTCGTTACGATGGCCTAAACATGTTCCTCTTTTACCTTTGCAACCTTTGAGGAAATGGAATATGTGGCACATAAGCTCAAATAGGGATGGTAGACTTGATTGATGGTGTCTGCATAACTACATACTCCACAGCCTCAATTGTTGGTACTTGTTCCCGTATGTTCTTTTTTGTGTTACCTGACAGGGTGTTCTGTAGGTAGACAGTTACGATCTATCTCACCTAATTCTCTATGTTTTGGATAGAGGCACATAATTTGAATTATAGTCTCAGTTTTGGTAATGTACTTAACAAATAGATACTCTAGAGATGACATCTTCTCTTGTTGCTACTAAAATCCCATCTGGTTACTTCGAACGAGATTTCTTGGACCCTGAATATTAGTCCAAGAGAAGTTTGAATGACTTTTCCCACCAAGATTATATGTATTGGAGTATGGTCTGTTCTGCTACCTCTGTGAGTTCTATGCATGGTTGACCTTTGCAGGACGCACCATATAAGTGGAAGCTAAAAGGCAACTAGCACTGATGTAATTTGCCCTACAACCTGAGCAAACTTGTATCGACCAGATAAGATGTATAGCTTCTTCATTAACACTTCCATTCACGCTGCTAATGCTATCATTGCATCAATATTATGAACACCAGCTGATTTCTTGGAAAAGTCCATGTCGATCTGCCAATTAACTTGATTTTCAGCAATCTTCTCAAGTAGTTCATGGGCATCATCAATATCCATTGTCATCACTAAACCACCCATTGAAGCATCTTCCATATTATGGTACTATGGGCGTAATCCATAGTGGAAGATGTGTACTTGAGCTTGTTTAGGAATGTCTAGATTATAAAATTTCCTAAAGAAATCCTTGAACCACTCACATGCCTCTAGATAGGTCTCGAGGTCCTTTTGCTTAAAAGTGTGGACTTTATTTTAAATTTGATATACTCGAGATGACAGAAAGAACTTTATAGTGAACTTTTGAACCATATAATTCCAAGACATGATGCTCCCGACAGGTAACGAATAGCTATTCTCTTGCACTATCCTTCAAAGTGTGAGGGAATAAATGCATTCAAAAGGTATCCCTTTTCTTCAATAATTTTACACAACATTTGAAAAAGCTTGTATATGTTCATGTGAATTCTCTATAGCTTTCTCGAAGAACATGATGTCCAGATGACTCTAAAAAAGGTTAATGATATCTGGTCAAATGTAAAAGTTAACATGTCCAAAAGGGGATAGATAATAGTAGGTTGTATAGATACATTCACTAGATTCACATAATTTCCAACTAATATTATGTCATCGTTGGCGACAACACTTTGCTGAAATGGTAGTGGCAGTTGAATTGGATCCTAAACCTGATTTTGATTTTTATCCACTTTCCTTGCTTCTATTTGTTATCTTCTGCACTATCTCAATATTTTTTCAATCTCAAGGTCTATTGGAACGATCTCAACCTCTTCAGAATAATGCGTACATTGTTAACTGCTTGAAAGAAGCGAAACAGTAAAAATGAGATAGATTGCTGAATAGCCTAAAACAAAAGAAAATGGAATCTAATATAAGCTAATAAATTATAATTGAACAAAATTATTTCCTAGCAAGAGCACCAAACCTTGTTCGGACAAAACTTGCAAGCGTTCAGGGATTATTGACAAGTCATAATGTGATGAGTTGAGTTATCGTCCCACAAAGTACAATTGCTAACTATAGTTCACTACTTTTATCAAATTCGATGTTTATAACACAAAATAGTTATTTTATTTGTATTTATTTTAACTTAAGTCAAGAATATGTAAAGAATTGGTTTTTATCAAATAATACGAAATGGATTTAAGAATCCACCTGTTAACTTCTATTTCCTATTCTCAAATCAGGTCATTTAGTGATCTTCAAGTGTTTATGACAATCAATAATCTATTAATATCTAATATTCTTTTTCAAGATATATTAAGCATATCTTAAGCATGACTCGATCTTATTTCTAGTTCGAATTCATATGCAAAGAAAGTATTCAATTACACAATATCAACCTAGTTTGCACACACCACAAATATTATTCCTAATACCTATTGCCCATGTGTTTAAAAACGAAATGTTCTAACCAAAAGTCTCACAACACTACAATAAGCAACAAATGTCTAAATAGTAATCAATCATTCAAACAATGAAATAAGCATGCATAATTCATCAAGAACACGAGAATTCACTGAAAAATTTAATATATGAATTAAAAACGATAATCAATAGGTTTCGTCATTCATCTAATACAATATAAAGTTTAGCCTAGCATATTTAAATATAAATTACACAAAAAGTATTGAAACGATATTACCTGAACGAAAGAGTACAAGGAAGAACTTGAAACTTCAATTTCTTGACATTTAAAATTCAATCCGAGCTTTGGAACATCAAATTTTGTTGTGGAACTCTTCTTTGCCTCTTGATACATTCTCTTCAATGATAAAACTGTCTCTCACTTGTTCTGAACCAAGATTAGGTTATAAGAATGCAAAAGATCCCAATCCAACACTTGTCAAACTAAGAGAAGGAAACAAAATTTTTCCTACGGAGTTGAACTAGGCGCGCGACTAGTTAGTGATGAGAAGCGCACCTCTAAGGGCTATTTTAGTTTTTGACAGTTTTGGTGCAGGGTCAAGCGAGCGACTAGTTATAGGTGGGACACATATGTCCCCAGGAATTATATATTTTTGTCATATGTTTCTCTCGCAATATCCGATTAAGACGATTTATAGTGCGTAGAAAGACTAACACAAATGGCTATAATTATTCTAGAAGTATCATTTCTCCAATTCGAATGTTTGTTATGCCAAAAATGATTCTTAATCTAAGGCTAAAAATTTGGAGTATAACTTTTTCGGTTGGAAATTAATGTGTGAGAGTACTTTGTCTATATCTTACCCTCTTCGACTTCTTTTCTCATTCAATTGACCCCTAGCAGACTCGAATCTTCATCGTGAAGTCTGACATAATTTTAGTATATTTGCACTTTAGTCCCGACCTTTGGATCTCTTTCAATTGAGCCTATTTTCACCAATTTTCTCCATTTTCGCTATTTTATGTCGATTTGTATCTAACAAACACAATACAAATAGAATTAGGCCATAATTCATCAAAATAACCAACAAATACTCTAACTTAATGCTCAAATTAGTATATAAAATACATTTATCAAGCATTTGCAAAATGGCAAAATAATTTTATTGATATTTCATATTGATGACATAGCACTTATTGAGAAAATGTAGGTGTTATCATCAGTAAAAAGGTGATTGACACAACAGTTTGATATGAAACACTTGGGAGAAACTAGGTTTATTCTAGGCATATAGGAAGAACAAGTTGGTAGCTCTACGTCAAGCATAATTATTAAACCCGGGTCAGACCTGACCGATCAATCTAATCGAAAAATCAACTAATCGAACTCTAGTCACATTCAATTACCATAATCTAATTGATCAGAAACTAAACCAAGGTTCAATTGAAATAATTGGCCAATTTTAGATCAAACTGTTGAACATGTCCATGAAGAACCATCAACGATAACATCGTGGAAGTTTGATCCCTAGATCCCTACTGAGTATTATGTCCCTATTTGGTAGAAATTAAAATCTAAATTTTAGTTTAAATCAAAATTAATAATTAATTTTAACCATATATTTTATGGGTCCCACAACTTTTTAACCACACATTTCATCAATTTCTATCAAAATTTGCTAAAAATATGATTTTAATCCCCATAGGAAGCACTTACCACTAGGCTGGCCCATTAGTTTGAATCATATTGAATTGCTACATATATAACCCTATTCAAGTATATAAATTGACGTACTCATTTGATAACCAAAACTCAACATATATATTTTTCAATTTCAATTAGAATGATTTAGAATTCTGTTTCTTTTACTGTGTCAATATGAATATAATAAAAATCAATATTTTTGTGATCAGCGATAAACCATGTAAATTTTTTTTCAAACAATAAAAAACCATCTAAATGATTTCATGAGTTTAATTAATAATTGATCGTGCTAACAGTGGAGCGGTAGTCAATGCTTAATAACCTAAAATTCATCAGAAGAACAAATGCATTGAGAGGAAGTACCGCCTTATTAGATAAATTTTTCCTTGAGGAAATTTGGTTGCATCAGCAAATATTCATGCATGCCCATTCACTAAGAGATTTTCAACAAAGAATGTTGATGGTCATCCCTAGAGAATGCGAATTCTTAATGTGTCACATATATTAAGGGTGGGTAGGACCGTGTTAGTTTTAAGACAGTTAGAGCAGGGCTTTTCACATATATAATCGATGCATATTTATAGTAAGATTCGATTATTTAATTGAATTAATATTCTAATAAATTAAATAATAGAATCGGTAAATTCAAGTCTTGATGATTTGTTAATCACAAGGAGTTGTAGTTGTGAGATAAAAATTACATATAAATGAATATTAAATCTTTAGTAGTCATATGTAATAACAAAATACGGATATCGTTATTACGGATAGACCATCACGCGTGACATTTTAGCTTGTGAGATTTTACTTGTGAAGTAAGTTGTTGATCTCACAAGCTAAAATATGGTGACATTTGAATAAACATGTGGATATTTTGTTATAGATCAAAACATAAGCATTGGAGACCCGTTGGGAGTGATTAATCTCTAACATTCGGTAGTTGAATTTGTCCTTTGACTTGAGGTCATTATAGTACCTTATAAGAGGATAGTTATACTTTGGTGATATTGGATGCTGCTCTGCCAAGAGCCGTTAATACGACATCGTTCGGGTATGTCAAGAAACATATGAAGGTTGTGAATGATTAATAGAGAATTCGTCACTCTTAGATAGTAAGAGATTATGATTTACATTTTTTCCAATTAAATTGATAATAAAATCATTGGCCAAGGTGAACTAATAAGTTGAAAAGGAGTTTTCGACTTACATTGACTTAACAGTTGGATGAAAGGTATCATCGATAATTGAGATTAACACATATCTATATCTCATAATTGATCGGATCATATTGACGAAATGATTATAATTTCAGGTAAATGAACAAGTTTGATTTTGTCATACCACATGATATTTTTCGTCAGATGTATTTCCCGACACATTGCTAGATGTCAATTTGGGGCGACGGATGTGTTGATGATAAATAAAAGGGGTATTTTAATTTATCAAATTTGATTAGATCAAAATAATAATTCATATCGCTAGACATTGTGATCGGGAACTTAATGGGTCACAGACAAAAGAGAACTAGAAGAATGAGATTTACCAATGAATTGACAAGTGTTGGATAATTAATTAATCGAGTTGCTTATTAGTATGCCCGAATTTATTAACCTGTTTAATTAATTTATGGACCAGATTTAATTAATTTGATTAAATTAAATATCATACCGGATTAAGTTTAAGAGGTAGGCCAAGTCCACTTGCACTTATATTAATAGACTGCTAGGATTTGAAAACCATAAGAGAAAAAAAATATTTCATTATTCTAGCTAGGCGAGAGCCTCTGATGCAATTTTCGAAAATAATTCATTATTCTTGCCCTCACTTGTAATTATGATGTAAGGGTTAATTTGCATTTTTTTAAATGAAGGACCTATCATGCAATTAAGTTAATTGAAGGGCCTGTTTATAATTTTAAACCAGATGTCATATTGCAAATTTGAAATGATTTTGAATTTAAATATTAAAATGATTTTAAATNGATTTTGAATTTAAATATTAAAATGATTTTAAATTTGATTTTCAAATGGGTTTTGGCCCCTATTATCAATTTTTGAACCTTTTAAAATTTTATTTAAAATTGACGACTTTTTTATATTTTCGTTAAAATTAAATTTTAACTTAATTGAATTTTATTTTATTTACGAGTTTATCCTAAATTAAAATATTAATTCAATTAAATTAGAGTTAGACTCTAATATAATATTTAATTA
>CAIGRQ010103221.1:0-11248 GCA_903798375.1 Fraxinus sp. D2006-0159 | reverse complement strand
GTGTAAAATACACTCCTATCAAGAACCAAACACATTGATGTGAGATTTCACAAGATAAGAGAGCTGGTTATTTCAAGAGAATTGTTGTTAGAGAAGGTGCATACATCAGAGAATGCAATAAACATTTTGACAAACCTAATCATAATGGATAATGCTTGAACTTGATTAACATTTTTAGGTGTTGGAGAGGATGTACGTATTAGTTCCAGATGGTGTGTTTTTCCCAAGTTATGTTTGCTTAAGTATTTTCTTCCTAACATGTTGAATAGTCGTCAAGGTGGAGATTATTGTATATGTGACTCATATAGAGTGGAACACAAATTTATTGAATCAAAACTGTTTGTTTGTAGGGACGTTGAATAGGTTGGGGAGGGTGCGGGGGTGTACATGTATACAACACAAGGAGTTGGGAAACTGGACTGGCCGTCAAATAGTTTATACGACGTCGTAAGATGTACTTCTCTTTTCCCCCTCAGGTTGTAACTTGTTTGGCAGGTTCTTATTTAGTTCCTGTTTGAGCCATATTTTTTTTTATTCTTATTTTTCTATTCATTTTTAACCACACATTCTTCAATAAAATAATATTTTTTATCACATCAATAACTTTTTCTTCTTTTTCAACTATATATTTCTCATCACATCAACGAAAAAATGTATTCTTTTGGAAATAATGTGTAACAAGGCTTACTTATGGATGCAATACTGTACTCCCTGATTCTGCAATTCAATTTCTAGGGCATTCCCTCCCTTTTTTACCTACAGAATTTCAATATTGTGGAAGGTAATCAAGAATTCACACGCGCACACACACAAACAAACACATTCGTAAAAATGATAAGAAACAGAAATATTATGATGATTAACTGTGCTGTTTTTGACATGGACAGTAAAATTTTCGACTTTTTGCGTGGTTGATTTTGTATAGTTAATTGGTTTCTTCTAGGGTCGAATGTGGGTCTCTATGCCGAAGTAGTATTTCAAGGTTTTTGATTGTTATCGTGCTTGCTTGCGAATATGAATCGGGAATAGTCGAAACTGGATTTTTGAGGAATATATCTTAATTGTTTTGACAATATTTCCTTTGATATCTGAAGCTGAAGTTTGATTGCCTGCTAAAGTATATAACTTTGTTATCCTTAATACTCTAGTCGATTAGATGGATGTAACTGGAACCTTGGAACTCGGATTTGAAATGATTCTCCTTCGGCTTCATGTTTGTAGCATATTTTATTGTCTTTAGAATCAGTTGGTTTTATTTTGGAATTCACATTTTGAAAGGAAGTTTGTGTCATATAGAGTTTGCCGAAAAAGGACCAATTACACTTCAAATATTCGGAGTGAGTCTCTAGTGAACTTCCTGTAAAAATTTTACTTGGTGTTGCACTCATATTCATTTCTTTATTTTTGCTTTCCTATATAATTTTTACTTGGTGTTGGCCCATAGTCATTTCATTATGCGTGCTTTCTTTTTAGGTTTGTTGTATTACTTTTGTTTTGAAGACAACAGTATCTGCACCATGGAAGGGTACAGTGTAGATTCCGATCATGTTACTGCTGAATTAGTTGGAATGGGGTTTGAGTTCTCTGATATTACAGAAGCTGTAAAAGCAGTGGGTGCATCATTGGATGATGCAGTTGAGTTTATCTTGAATAGCTCTCAGAGAACCAATAGCAGCGCATCAAGTAGTTCTGCATGTCTAAATGTAAGCAACAAAGTTCTTGGGAAAAGAACCCCCTCTTCCACAGAGTCTTTTGGTAAGATGCGGCAACAAAGCATAACAGAGCACCTTATGTCAGCATCTATGGCCAAAAGAAGCAAGGTTACAATTGAATCTCATGCATCTGCCTCTAAGTCAAATATCTTGCCCAGACATGTGGAAGAACCAGAAGTTTCCCTTCCCTTAACCATGGATCCTAGATTAAATATCAGTCCAGCAACAACCATTCTACCATCTTATTGCAAAGACGAAGAGGAAATTAGGCCATACTGGGAACAGAAGGTGAATAATCTACTAGGCAAGCATTTTGGATATTCATCCTTGAAGGATTTTCAGAAAGAAGCTCTGGAAGCTTGGTTGTGCCATCAAGATTGTCTTATTCTTGCAGTAACAGGATCTGGTACATTATTTTTACCCCTTCCTGTACTCTGCATCTATTTGTGCTAACATTCTTTGATTCAGGAATATTTTCTGCATCTCACAACAATGACCTGTTTGTAGGAAAATCTCTATGTTTCCAAATTCCAGCATTGTTAACTGGGAAGGTGGTGGTTGTTGTTTCACCATTAATTAGCTTGATGCACGATCAGTGCTTGAAGCTAGCAAAGCATGGGATATCAGCTTGCTTTCTTGGATCTGGTCAAATTGACAAAAGTGTTGAACAAAAAGCTATTAGCGGCGTTTACAACATAATTTATGTCTGCCCAGAGACAATTTTAAGGTGAAAAGTTTTTTGTGACTTTGATGTTCTATCTTTTATATGTCTGTAACCAATATGAGCATTTGCATTCTCTTGCAGACTTATTAAACCACTTCAAAGCCTTGCGGAAGGCCGGGGAATTGCACTATTTGCAATTGATGAAGTTCACTGTGTTTCTAAGTGGGGTCATGATTTTCGACCTGATTACAGGTTTATGTTCTTCACTTCCATCCCCTTTATTGTTCTGCCTATTAATTTGAACACATTGATCTTTTTTTTTTATTCTTCCTGAATGATAATAGTTGAAACTGTAATTTAATTGCGCACTCTTTTTCGATGAGTTTTTTGAGAATGGAGGTTGACGATGATGTATAGTTTTGTTTCAACATGTTGCTGGGGATTTTTGGGCATATTTTATGGATTCATGAGAAACCAACGATTAAAAATTAAATTTCACTAAAAATTTGAGAGTCACAAGGGTAGGGTCACCTGGTGAAATAGTTTAAACATATATTCTATATCAAACCATCTTGGGAACAAGAACAATCATTTGTTGCAGCCAGGGTATTTCTGATGTTGGGTATTGGTCACTTGGGCTTTGTGATCATCATGTTTTTATCCCCAAAACCTGGCCAAAATCTATTGATCCCATCCTGCTACAGAAGTTAGAATGTGTCCGATGTAGTTCCAATATCAGAACCACCACATACTTTTCTGCCCTTTCCTATTCCTTGGCATTGGCATCAAATAACTCTGACTGTGTTTCATATGAGCAAGTTATCTGTTGACATTGTTGCTATCATCCTTGTTATACAGCTTCTCTCATCAAGTTTGACCCGACTAGGTAATACAATAGGAGTGGCTTCCATAATATATCATGTGATGTATTCTATTTTGCCTATCGGATGGCAGAAGCATTTTAATTCGTAGGGTTTTATCAGAGCATTCGTTCCTTCATACAAGTCTTGGCTAATTCTGTTGATTCAGAGTAAGCTGATGCATTTGGGCATGAGAAGTGAATGGAATAAAGGACAGGTGTATGCATTCCATGTGAGCCACAAGAGATTCAGAATGTGGGTTTGGATGGCTGCTTGAAGAAACATCAGTCTCTTGCACTTTCACTTTTTTCTTCTGTTTTCCTTTACCAATCATGAAATTATCAGAATCATCAAATTTAATATGACTTGTGAATTTTGAATTTATTTTCAGAAAAATTGTCTTATTGTTTTTCATGTCATTTATTCTTGGTACAGTGTATCTTGATAAAACTTTTGGAGCTTTTACTTTAGCCTAGGTTGATGCATTACTTGTTCTCTGTTGATATGGTCAAGGGTTTCCTGATGACATTTGCCAATGAAAGAACTTTCCTATTTAACGATAATTATTATATGTAGTAAAATTTTGTATGATTTACAGTGGAACTGGAGTTTTATAAATTGTCGTCTGTTTCAAAAAGGGACATTTGTAGGCTTTCAGTTTCTTTATTATATGGACACTAAAAGTCGGGAAAAGTCAGACATAGTTGATGTAAAAGAACAAAGTGCTCTGGTTTTAATTATTGAAGAAAATTTCCACATAATGAGTTCAGATTCAGTTTTTGCACTTAAAGCTTAGAAAAGTTAAAGACAATTTAAATGATTCCAGAAAGAAAATCTCATTGAGCATGTAGACACGTATGGAAGAGTACATATTGTAATAGTTTCCTCACGCAAAAACAAAACCTATTTTATATCTATATCAGTCATTTATCATCATCTCTCACCAATATCTTCTCCTTCATTTTTAGGCGATTGTGTGTGTTAAGAGAGAACTTCGGAAGGAACAATTTGAAATTCTTAAAATTTGACATACCATTGATGGCTTTGACCGCTACTGCAACCGTTCATGTTCGAGAAGACATTTTGAAATCATTATGCATGTTGAAGGGGACAAAGACTGTTATTACTTCATTTTTCCGGCCAAATCTTTGTTTCTCGGTCAGTATTCATTTCGTCACTATTCCATACAGGATATACCAGCTTTTTCCATTTGTTTGTGCAGCTGATAATATGCACGTGACTGCAAGTCTTGATCATTGTTCTATTCTCATGTAGTTATGTACAGTAAGGATATATGATTATTATTCTATGAAGCATAAACACTCCTACTAGGGTGGTGTGTTTGCATTTGATATGTTACGTATTGGACGTTGACATTTCTCAAACACTCCATGACGTGTTGGATATGCCTTGTAGTCCTATTTTTTATATATTTTTAAAATTTTGACATTTGATGGACGCCTCTGGGACTTTTGTAGCACATGTGCTCGACACGCCACGTGGGGGTGTCTAGTTTTTTATTATATTTTTAAAATTACGACACTCAAGGGACTCGTGTTCAGCATGTGTCCAAGGCACCAAGTGGTTTGCCCTAAGTTTTACATAAAATATAGTTCTAACTTGTGTGAGAAACATATCCACGAGACATCGAGGACATAGAGTGTCATTTCTGTAAATTTCATAATATAAAATTGGGGAATTTTTAATTTATTTATTTTGAGTATAAAGGTAAAATAATGAGAGAAATATTGTACAAACTTCATGTCGAATTTGTTTTATAGCTACTCTATGCATTTTTCTTTATGCAGCAGATGGCAGTAGTAATATATAGTTCACTCTAAAGTTTATCTTCAAAACAACAACTAGCCACTCCTCTAATTCAAAGATTTCACATGCAACAATCAAAGCTAAGGAATTTTATTAAGAAATAGTAAAGTATTGAAGCAAAAATATAATATATAAACGTATAATTTTGAAGAATTTAAATTATCGTGTCCCCGACGTATCCATATCTATTTTTTTTTTCATTATTTATATTTATATTTATATTTATATTTATATTTATAATTATTATTCTTATTACTTTTATTAAGATTTATATTAATTTTATTCTTGTTACTATTATTTTTGTTGCTGCTATCATCATCATCATCATCATCATTGTTATTTTAATTTTTATTTCATTTTTTTCAGTACAATTTCATTGCAGGCATTTTGTTTCCATTCCTTTACTGAAATTGGTATCTATACACCATTTGCAGGTGAAACACAGTAGAACATCATCTTTGTCTTCCTATGACAAGGATTTTCGTGAATTAATAGAGGTTTACACCACAGGGAAGAAATCTGCCAAAACATATAATTTAACCCCACAAGATCTGGAGCATTCTACTGAAAACTCTAGTAGCACCTCTGATGGCAGCATCACTGAAGTAGATGGAGCTTGCAAAACTGAAGTGAATGATATTGATGATGATGTACTTTCAGGAAATGACGATGAAGTAGGTTTGCAGTTGGAAAATAGCTTAAACTCTCTAAATGAGAAAAAATTATCAGTTGAATATCTTGAAGATGAGTGTGATCTGTTCCATGAAGCCGATGATTTGGACGGTAAGAAACTGATTCAAAGATATTTGATTTGACATTTTATCTATTAGACAAACTGCATCATACATACAGTAGGATTTGATACCTACTATGGGGGAATATGATTTCGAGTTCATCTGAAAACTCTATCTCTCCTCTCTTAAATAAAAAAACGAAGAGAAACAAAGGGTAAACTTTTCAGCCTTTCAGGACTTTGCTTATGTAGAAGAAGGGAGGAATTTGGAAATAATGTAAATGATTTTATACTCAAGCTCTCTCTCACGTCATAGTTCTTCATCTGAAGTATTTTTACTTCTTTCCCTCCATTTGTTTCTTTGTTGGGTTGGTTGGAGGTGGGGTGAGGGTGGAATGTACATTTGCCAAATCAGCTATATTTTGGGGCAATATTTCTCTGCAAACTCAAAAGAGTATTTTATTACTTGTTTCAATTGGTTTCTCTTTATAAGCCCAAAAGATGTTTAATCACTCCTTCGACAGATCACTCTAATTCTCTTCTCTAGAGCATCAATAGATGTCAAAGCACCGTCTTTTTACATCTTCCACCATCCAAGCCCTATAAATTCTGGAGTTCTTATATGTAGTTGTGATTTTAGCTTACATCTTTCTTCGTCAATGGAAAATTTAATCACTAACTGAATTGCTGCAGTTTCTTGTGGTGAATTTTATGGACGGCAGCCACCTATAAAAAACTTCAATAATTGTGGGTCACCAGAAACACATAACATACTGAACAAGCTAAAAGAAAGGCCCACACTCAAGAAAGGAGATCTTGGAGAAGGACCAACAATTATATATGTTCCTACCAGGAAAGAAACTTTAAGCATAGCAAAGTTCCTTTCTAGTTCAGGTGTAAAGGCTGCTGCTTATAATGCCAAGGTACCAGTCTGTTCTTATATTTTACTGGATTCTGTTCATACAACATTCTTCATTTCATTAGTATTTCTGTCATGTACTGCAGAGTATATTAGATGTACTATGTCTTAGGAGTCAAATGATTTGGGTTCACCTTAACAAGAAAATTTAACAAAAAATCAACCATTCCCTTTTTCTTTTCTTTTCGAATCTAGTTAGTACAATCCTTCTATCAGAATGGAATTGTGTTCAACTATAATTTCATCTCCTTACTCTTCAATTTGTAACTAATTTTTTTTGTTTCATCACAGTTGCCAAAATCACATCTCAGACAGGTGCACAAGGACTTCCATGAAGATGCCTTGCAGGTAACCTGGATATGAAAACAAATAACTTGAACCATTGTTTCCAAATCTTGGAAAAAAGATTAGCGAATTTGAGTGCAATAATTATTCTGATTGAAAAGTACTCTTAATAAAATATTTTGCACTTTCATAGGCTTAAGTTGCGATTCAAGATACGTCGTCTCTGCTTAGGGTGTAGGTATAGGTATGTGACCAAATTTCCATTCCATGATGCACCGATACGGACACATGTGTCCGACACGATACGTGTCGGATATGCCGACACGCGATTTTTAAAAAAATTATAGACACGACACGTCATCGACACGTTGATTAAATTCTTTAAAAAATTTCATTTATATATTATAAATTTAGTTTTATACTTGTTATTAAATTTTCTTATTGAAATCTTTTAAACTTGAGTACCTATTATTACTTGCTGATAACTTTGAATTAACAATATATAATATTTCTAATATAAAAGAAAAATTATTAGGGTAAAGTGTCCGAAAAGTGTCGGTATCGACTCGAGTCCGACACGTGTCGGACACGGATACGCTACCCTAATTGAAGTGTCCGTGCTACAGAGTATCTTGTTTTCTGTGTGATGACTTCTTATCTTTGTGTCGACAAAAAAATGATGTCCGAAAAGTGTCGGTATCGACTCGTGTCCGACACGGTCACGCTGCACTAATTGAAGTGTCCGTGCTACATAGTTTCCATTGGATCTCTAAATTTGATGGTGCATGACAACTGAATCATATTTCTGTATGGGAGCAACTGAGGTATCTACTTTAGATATATAATACTTAGTGAGTCAATGATCCGTGCAAAATCTTGGGTCTATAAAACCATATCTTATGTATTTTGAACATTCCACAGAATGTAGATGATTCATTTCTCTTGTTAGCCATTATTTTGCCAGTTGTCATGCCACCGTTCCTATAAAACAATCTCACCACCACCGACTATTGAGAGTAATAATAACTACATGATGTTCGTATGGTTCCATGAATTAGTGAATTTTTGACAAAGCATTAGCTTTATTTTGTAGCATATGGGTATGTGCTAATTGAGTGTGTTCAATCACCTAAAATATATTTACCATGACTATATATAGTGTTTACAAAAATGCCAGATGTGACACTTTGAATTGTGCTCAAGTGAGGATTGACCATAGGGGTCTCGAAACTTAAGCCTAAAGTGCTACTTGTCAAGGCTTACACCTTGACCTATTCTAGAGAACTCCCTAGAGAATAAGCCTTAGAGCAGCTATGGTATGTTCTTTTAAGCCTGACCGTCTGTGGATTATCTTCGTGCCTAAGCTCTTTGGGCTGATTATTATCCCAATCCATAATATTTTAAGGGTTTGGGCTGTTTTGATGCAATTCAACCCTCAAATATAAAAAAGAAAATATTTGGAGTCAGTAAAGAGCCTGCATGTGCCCCAGTCCTCTTCTACTCCTACTAGTAATGTGCGTTCTCCACCCTCAACTGACATTGCATCTTTTCGGTGGAATGCGATTAGTGACAAGTAACTTTCCTCCTCTCTTTCTTTATGCATTTCTTGTCTGTGTTAATTGTTTTATTTCCTTAGGATTATTCAAAGCAAACAGTTGGTCATTTGTTATAAAATTTTAGTTCTAGTTTTGCTTTACTGGTATTGTTAAATGGTTCTACTGATTAATTTGTTATTTGCTCCTCCAGTGATGCATTTTATGTTTTTAATTGCAAATTAGACTTTCAATGATATTGATAAAAAACTTCTATGCATTTTTAAACAGTTCATGGTTTGTCACTAGCATAATTTTATGGTTTTATATAAGAAGTTGAGAGAATTGTTATTTCGGATGATTGAATAAATCAGAAAATGATCCTCTTTAAATAGAGGAGAATTACAGCAATTAAGGCCAATCTAATCCCTACAAATCAGTAACTAATCCCACAGAATAAAGGATTTGAATTTATCATAAATACAACTTGATTCTATTCCTAAAACACCTCAATTAATAATTAATTTACAAATAGCTAATATACAACGTATTTCAACACTTCCCTTCAAGCCGGTGAATATATGTTAATCATTCCCAGCTTGATTGTGAAATCTTCAAAACTTGGTCTTGGTAATCCTTTAGCAAGGACATCAACAACTTGTTGAGATATCAGGACATAGATCATGCAAATGACTCCTCCCTTCAGTCTGCTCCTTGATGAAGTGTATGTCAACTTCTACACGCTTGGTACAATCATGATGAACTGGATTATGTGCAATACTTATTGCAGCTTGATTATCATAGTAAAGCTTCATAGGAACAACACTTGACAATTTTAACTCTCCTAGAAGCCTATTGATCCATATTAGCTCGCATGTTCCTTGAGCTAATGCACGAAATTGGCCTTAGCACTACTTCGAGCCACTACGTTTTGTTTCTTACTCGTCCAAGTCACCAAATTTCCCCAAACCATAGTGCAATAACTTGATGTTGATTTGTGATTTTCAATTGAACCTTCACAATCTGCGCCTATAAAAGCTTCAACACTACGTTTTTCATTTTTCCAAAAAAATAAACCTTTCCCAGGTGTCATCTTCAAGTACTTCAAGATCTTATAAACCGCTTCAAAATGAACTTCAAATGGAAAGTGCATGAACTGATTGACATCACTCATTACAAATGCAATATCAGGTCCCGTATGTGATAGGTAAATCGGTTTACCATTAATCTTTGATACCGACCTCGTTCAACTGGATCTCCCACTTCAATATTTTTCTTCCCATTTTCTTCAATGGGCATCTCTACAGGCTTGCTTCCCAACATTCCCGTTTCTTTGAGAAGATTGATATGCCCTGAACTATAATAGAGTAGACTGAAACCACATAGTTGAGAATAACCAATTAATAAGGAAAACTTTTATTAATTGACTGAATAATTTCAAAACATCCAAGCATTCGAGAGGCTCGGGAACTCTCCAAAATGAGCAAGCTCATTACAGAATAAATTCTTCCATGACCTCCTCATCAGCCTCTACCCCCCCTATATTCTCCTCACCCTCCTTAGCCATAACAGAAAATCAGAAATGCCCAACAGAATATCACTAACAGAATTGCATACTAGACCCCCCCTCTATTTCTCTAATCACCCCCTTACACGTCAGCTATGAATTAATTTTTTTCCTTGAATTACCCCTGCGCCTAGAATAAGTGAAACGCACTGGTGGTCTAACATTATCGCCCGCCCAAACTTTCACCTTGTCCTCAAGGTGAAAATCCAGAAATTGTTGATGGATCAAGTGAAAATCTTCCCAAGTTGCCTCGTACTCTAGCAAGGATTTCCATTTCAGCAACACTTCAACTTCGCCTGATTGACCTTGAGCTTTGGGTCGCACTCCTAGCAATCCTTCTGGTTCCACCACAAGTTCTAGCTTAGGAGTTAACTGAGGTGGTAATACTGGAGAAGACGAAATCCCACGTGCTGGCCTTAGTTGAGAAACATGGAAAATCGGGTGAATTGTTGCTGTCTGAGGGAGTTCCAGTTTGTAGGCCACCTTCCCGATATGCTGAAGAACCTTGAATGGGCCGTAGTAACGGCAGTTAACTTCTCAAATTTACGCTGTACGAGGGAGCGCTGCCTGTATGGCCTCAACTTCAAAAATACTAAGTCACCTTCGTTGTATTTCTCATGGTGGCGCTTAAGGTCAGCTAGCAGCTTCATCCGCTGCTGGGCTTGGAGCAAGTGCATCATCAAATCGTCCAGTATAGCATCACGATCCTCCAATAACTGATCTACCAAAAACACCGAAGTGGCTCCTCGCTCGTACCGAATAAGATGAGGTGGATCCCGACCATAGAGGGCACGAAAAGGAGTACAAAGAGTGGAGGAATGAAAGGAAGTGTTGTACCAATATTCTGCCCAGGCCAACCAGCGAGCCCAACTTCGAGGTTTTTCCGAAGCAAAACAGCGCAAATAAGTTTCTAAGCATCGGTTGACAACCTTCATTTGCCCATCGGATTGGGGGTGATAGGCAGTGCTCCGCTTTAAAGTCGTCCCCTGCAGCTTAAACAGCTCACTCCGAAAATGACTCAAGAACTCTATCGCGGTCAGAAATAATTGATTGAGGAATTCCATGAAGTTTCACAATCTAACGAATGAAAATGCCAGCCATGGTATGAAAAGGCGGTAGTCAGGCTCGCCTCACCGTGAGGCGCATGTA
>CAIGRQ010103184.1:0-17931 GCA_903798375.1 Fraxinus sp. D2006-0159 | reverse complement strand
ATTTCCACTATACTCGTACAACGACAACAATTTTTTTTTAATGGGACGGTTCAACGTGGTATCAGTATTAACACGAGTAGAAGTCCTGGTCCTGATTGATTTTTTAGATTGAAATATTAAGGAGTTTATTAATTTTTTATTCTGAAATCCTCATCTGAATAAATAATTTGTTTTTGTATATGCCGATTTGCCATTTTTTTAATGAATCAACGATTGGTTGAAACATTAGAGTTTGACGCCTAAGTTTTCAAAATGATATATTTTTGCTAAATTTTACTTTCCATACATAATTTTTACGTACAATAGTTGGGAGTTTTGAATCAAAGACTACTAACTACTCACTATCCATCGTATTCGTTAGCATTTCCTCTTGATCACTCGGGTTCAATCGATTGAAAAGAGAAATTCATTAGACTTATCGAATTAGATTCTAATTGATGTATTAAGTTTTCGAGGGATGTTATTTTCTTGTTCTTGAATGGGTTCCTTTCAAATTTTTTAAGTGGATGCTCTATTTTATTATTCAGCTGCCATCAAGCAGTTACATGTGGCGCAACATTGTATTTCAAGGCATAAAAAATGCTACATTGTTGTATTAATCAAGAAAATAATCAACTACCTTGTTAGTATCTTGCCATGCTAAGTTATAGGTAAAATCCCACCTCTTTTAAAACACAAAAATAATAAACATATGAATGCTTGAGATATTTCCTCTTACGAGGTTGATGTTATAAGATCAAACCCAAAAACTCAGGGGTTGTTTGAGCCCCATTTTTATGAAATTTAAGGCCCATTCGGTAGAGATTAAAATAGAATTAAAATTGTAAAACTAATCGTTATTGTTGACTTTTATTAGACGAGTGAGACCCAATAACGACTATATTTTCAATTTTAATTAAATTTTTATCTCTACTGAACGGACTCTAAATTTTTCAAAACTTATTTTTAACTACAAATTCTCTAATAAAATAATATTATGGGTAAATCGAATTTTTTTCTCAATTTTTAGCTACACATTCTCCAAAAATCAATATTTAAAAATGCATTTTTCTCTCAAAATGGATTTATTTTTCCTTCTAAAAAGATGATTTTTTTTTCTTCAGTTTTTCAATAAAGACGAAATTTGACTTCTTCCTTGTAACCACTAGATCTTCAACAAGGTGAAAATTCTCGTATTCTATAAGTACAAGTTTATGCGGCTCGGATGAGTATTCTTGTTCATATCACCATGCAGTAATACAATCTTCAAATATGAATTCATTTTCTGAAAGATCTTGATTTTCGTACTTTCGTGTACAAACTCAAGGTCGCTTATTCTTTCTTACTAACTACTCACTATCCATCGTATTCGTTAGCATTTCCTCTTGATCACCCGGGTTCAATAGATTGAAAAAAGAAACTCATTAAACTTATCGAATTAACTTCTAATTGATGTATTAAGTTTTCGAGGGATGTTATTTTCTTGTTCTTGAATGGGTTCCTTTCAAATTTTTTAAGTGGATGCTCTATTTTATTATTCAGCTGCCATCAAGCAGTTACATGTGGCGCAACATTGTATTTCAAGGCATAAAAAATGCTACATTGTTGTATTAATCAAGAAAATAATCAACTACCTTGTTAGTCTGGTATAATATTTATATACTTCAAACGACGAAAGTCGACCCTTCAATAATTAATCGATCGAGAGCCCGTCAATAGATAATATTAAATAAAATTTTCAAAATTCTATCCAATCAGAACTTTGATAAGAAATGAGAAATTTGAATCGAAGAGAGAATATTCTCAAAGTATACCTTTTACGATGTTTTTCAAATGAAAATTTTCTACATCTTTAACCATATATTTAAATAGAAGAAGAAAATAACAAATTATAAGAGAGAAAAAAAAATAAAAAAATGGCGAGTGTATTAAGTCATGATTGACGTAAGGTTTCTACATGCCACGTGGAGTGGTTGTAATAGAACCGTCGAAAGCGAGAGGTGGCACCTTTTCACGGAATCATAAGTGTGCCCAATGTTGACGACTAGGAACCGTCGGCCAACTGAAAATCTAACTGTTAAAAGCTTTATTCAGCATTTATTTTATTTTATTTGCATACAAATTTCATACCAATTTATAAATTGTTTATAAAATTACTTACAAAATTTAGTTAATGTTAAAACATTAATTCAACCACATAAAACGAAACAATCGTGTTCGATAGATTATTTTGATATATATATATATTGCTGAAAATGATCTTTGGTTGAAAATGTGGGTTTTATCTCTTCTTTGTTTTTTTATAAACAGAAAATATAAACTGTAAATAGAGTGTTATGTTTTAATTTAATTTTGGAATTGGGCCATATAGGGCCCGGAATAATATAAATCAATAAAATAGTATCATTATGAAGTTTGGTTCATTTTAATGAATGGGTAGCTGAAAATTTTAAATCTCATAATTTTATCAAAGCGCTGACTTTATTAGTTTTAATGGGGGCATGTAGAATAAATGGCAATGGACAAGTCTAGGAGAGGGCTATGGCCGGCTTCGATTGTTAAACTTGGCCATATTTTCTTTCACAAATTCTACTATTCTAGGTATAGGTTTTTCACAAATTCTACTATTCTAAAATGATGACTTTACATTTTTTATAATAACCCCCACCCCCAACCATCTCCACCATTATCGGACGGCTCAATCGCACCCGCCTAACACCGACACCACTGTCATCTCCTCCACCACCACCTTCATTCCCATTACCCAACCGACCTACAGACTCTAGAAACTCGCATGTGTATCGTCAACAGTTGCCCATCCACCCATACAGTTGCCATCTATACGGCATGTGCGGAGATCCGACCCATTCTCTTTGAGGGATGGATGGCTAATGATATCACCCTCGGTGTCCAGCTCACTACTACCACCGAAGTTGAAAAATTTTCCGGTCTCCCTGATGGGATCGGCGGGATAGAGCTCATGGATGGATTCCGCACTCAATCGGTTTGGTTCAAAATCGAAATCTTCACTGAAACTGTCTCTAAAGTAAACTTTTCGACCTCTCCTTATAAATCTTTAGTGACTCTAGGACTATTCTTGTTGATTCTATCATAATTGCTACTGGGGCAGTCGCCAAACGCCTCCACTTCCTTGGTTCTAAGGTTTACATTATCCACCGAAGAGATGAATTTAGGCCTTCGAAGATTATGCAGAGCATATTTGTCAAACCTAAAGATTGAAGTCTTGTGGAATTCCACGGTGATAGAGGCATACGGGGAGAGATCTTTGGGGAGTTTGAAAGTAAAGAATGTGGTGAGTGGGGATGTTACTAATTTGAAAGTTTATGGGTTGTTTTTTGCGATTAGACATGAGTTGGCAACCAAAGTTTTTGGACGGGCAATTGGAGGTGGATTTTGATGGGTATGTGATCACGAAACTTGGCACCGACTCGATTGAGTGATGGGAATGAAGATGGCAGTGGCGCCGACGTTGGGTGGGTGTGGTTGAGCCGTCCGGTAGTAGTGATGATGGTTATGGGGTGAGGGTAGGGTAGGGTAGGATAGGGTAGGGTGGGTGGGTTGGGGAAGAAGAAGTGGGGTTTTTATTTTTAATTTTAATTATTTGATTTTTTTTAAAAAATGTAAAATTACCATTTTAATCTTTTAAAATTAATCAAAATTATTGTCATAGGCAATTATCTGGTCAACGATCGGTCAAACTAATATAAATCATCAATTTGGACACCATGTGCTAATTTTTGAAATGTTTTATATCGTTGGTGGCACAAATAAAATATTTGAGCAAAATCTACTATTAAATGAAACGTTTGATACTGTTGCTGCAATTATCCCTTTGTTTATCTACAAACGTCACGTCGTTACCCTCTTGTACTCAACTAGTTGATCTATAAACGTGGTAGGAGGTAGTGCCAACCTCCTATCATGTTTAGGCGGAGGTAATAAAATTAAGTCTAAGCACAAATGACTTTTTAACTAGAAAGGAGAAAAAATATATAGATTTGTCGTATTTAGCAAAACATATGCCATGGAACGGACTTCAGTGGCATGCTTAGTATGCTAATTTGAATAACTAAGAACTTTTACGAAATTACTCCCGTCTTGAATCGTCTTATTAAATTCAATTTAAATTACCAAATAGAACCGGACAATCATTCATTGCTCTCACTCATATGCTTATCCATCAACTTTCATTCACAACTATGGTATCCATACAAATTATCTAGCCAATCAGTGGGATCAAGTTGTATCATAGACCAATTATCTTTCAATCTTTAATTAATTTCCATTTTCCCAAAAAATATCGATTTAGGAGTGGTGTTAAAAAGAGGAAGGCCCACACATCACAATCAAATTCTTCTTGATTCGGGGGTTATGAAAGTTTATACATCCAAAATGAGGGTTGTTCAAAAGTGGAAAAAATTAGGGTTCCTTTCATTTCAATCCATTGGAAAATTCCCTTGTAATGCTATGAGTTTGGTCATCATCTACTCCTTCTAATCCTGTCGATAAGTACATAGTCTCTTTCGAAGTGCTCGAAGCCGACTCATCTAGGTTGTAGCCTCTCATACTATAAGAAGGTTTTAGAATAGGGATTCTCGTAAATAATTTATTGTCAGCATCCACCAACGCCTTTTATTCTTTTCGAACAAAAAGTCAATTTCTTTCGTCGTCACAAAAGAGTCTAAGCTTTGTTCTTTTTTTTTCCCCCAATTCCTAAGAAACATAGAGAAACCTCATCTTGGATAGGAGTGAAGGATAATTAATCCCCATTGCCATTTTTATAATATATTTTTTTTACAATTGGGAAGTCAATTTTGGCTGTGGTGCAACAACAACTAAATATCTTTGCCAAAAAAAGAGGATTTAATATTTTTATTAGAGAAATGGCCATTAAGAGAGAATGGCGACATGATTTCAAATTAGATTTGGATTATATGGCTAAGATAAACTTTACCAAGTCACAAGAAGCATTTTATGGAATATTCAATTAGACCGACTGAATGGTACTTGACATAGTTATCGCCAATCGGAGAAAGAATGTTATAATTCTACCTATTGTTCAATATGCCACTGTCACTTACCAACCCAATAGTCCCTTTTGATGGAGGCTCCTTTGGTGTATGCAATATGTCAATTTAGACAATATTAGATACTATGAGAAACTATATTGATGGATGGATTTATTATCGTAACCTGGATTTTTGACAACTATCGATATATCGAAACCCTTGATCGTGAGCAAGTCCATGAATATACTACTGTATGGATTCACCCTCTGAAAAACAAGTTCTGGTCTTTAAGGGATAATATCATCCACCCGACACCTTTCAAAATTAATAAAAAGGGAAATATTGATTATCGAACAAGTAACTCATGTCACACTCGCAGAAGAAGTTCGAGCAATCTTTAAACAAAAGAGTATCTGTACCCGACATCAACGCATGTGAATAGGTAAATAATATCTACTGATGATAACGCTAATTATAATCAACAAAGAAAAGAATTGCAACTTTATCTATTAGTATCATGTACAGTATTGTCCAATCTCATTAACGCACTTCATCCGATCACATTGTTGATCATAGATGAAAGTGACCATTACTCACATAGTAACCTCTTGTTCAAAATTCCAATTATGAGTTAGGGTCATTGGAGCCAAAGGGGCAACCCACTAGGTCACTAGTTAACATTGTGGGCCTACACAAAGCTAACCTAGGTTTTGTAATACCTTTACAAATTCATTATGCACCACCATTTCCAAAGCTTAGACGAAAAGATTAATTTTTTTGTCACATTTGGTCCATCGACATCAAAGTTAGAATAACTTGCTTTGTCAAATTTTCCAAGTCACACGGCTGTCATCTTTCACTCATGGGAATTTTATGAAATATCTAGAGCTATTAATTGAAACCAATAAAAATTATAGTATTTATCTATTTATCTTGTTACACTCGTGTTAATGTGGGACCAAAATGCAAGCTAGTCGAGTTGATGTAACTTAGTATCAAATATAATCAAATGACATGATGGATTTGGACAATTTTTGCCATTTGGTATCATAGGGATCGGATTTCATTAACTTAATCTTATGACTCACTCAAAATCGATTATTATACATCTATTGCAAAATACTACACAAATCCCCAATCCTTTCATTAAATCTATTAAGTAAGTATTCGAGGAATTTAATATAAGATCCTCTTTGTTTAAACTAACAATATTTAGATTATTTAATTAATAAAATTAGATTAAGGAAATTATTAATCATTACAATAATTAGGATTATCAATACATCCAAAATTTAACACCAAAGCTGAATAAGGTATCCAAGAATCATCTAACATTGGATGGTTCACCTAGACATGGACCACCCTATAAATATTAAAAACAAAATTACCATGAATTTGAGGATAATTGAGGAACAAACGAGTTTTACTACATATTTGAAAAGTTGGAGATGAATAAAAAAGCTTGAGGGTAAATTTGATACACTTTGTAAAGCTTGGAGACGAAAATTGCAATTTTTCTAAAACAAAATCCACATGAATGGTGTTTTTGTGATAAACATAAAGAAAAGGGCATTTTTGTAACTCAGGAAAGACCATCTATGCCCTTGAAGAAATTACAAATCTCCAAAACTATCCTCTCTAATCTCTATTAGCCAGTTTGTTCTCATTCTTTAACAATGAATTTATTGATAGTTTTTGTATTTGGGAATAATTATGCAATTATCATGAAAGATTGTGAACTAACATGCTTCTCTTTAAAATCCATGGGTTAATTTATTGATATAGTATTACGTTGAGGACTAATTGTGTAATTATCCATAACCTTTCCACTACTTCCTAGGCAATTTAACTACGTCACGATGAAACCAGAGAGACCAAACCGTAGGTTACTGTTTGGTACGTATTTATCAAATCCCAAGGGCATATTCGTCTTAAAAATTACAAAAGATAACAGTATCAGTATATAGTATATACATACAGTTACTTACACTGTTTATTGTACGTGTAGGTGACTTAGCATATAGCTATGGTAAAGCTTA
This sequence comes from Fraxinus sp. D2006-0159, assembly GCA_903798375.1. NCBI lineage: Eukaryota > Viridiplantae > Streptophyta > Magnoliopsida > Lamiales > Oleaceae > Fraxinus > Fraxinus sp. D2006-0159. Next base: position 10,883 of record CAIGRQ010103184.1, on the reverse strand, counting down.
AACAGTGAAAAAAGCAGAGCCGGCTCATTACTCCCAATTTCGCAACTTTATCTCTCACGTAATTACGCACCGATTCATTCATTTTTATTCACATTTATTATCATCTTTTTGCCTTTTACTCTTGCCTGTTCAGTTTGTGGTTTCTCTCTCTAGAATCCTGCCCTCTCTACTGTTGTGTTTGTTAGGATTCCCACATAGAACCCACCAAAAAACTGGCCGGAAAATGCTACAGAACCTGGATTTCTTGGCTGTTTATCAACATTTGAGGCTGTAGTTAACGATCCCAGGGAAAAAAATATTTATACCCAGATAAAGATAGATATCCCATGTTTTTCGTTCAAGAAAATATGCCTGAGCCTTTGTTGTTAATTAGACCAGCATCGCTTGAAGAAAATGATAAGAAGAAATTAGAGCAGGAAGAGAATGAAGAGAAATTAGAGATGGCACCTAATACTATTACAACCACTACACCAAAATCAGTTATAATTATACCCAGAAGTAAATCTCAAGCCATATGCCGTAGAGTCACCCCTGCGTCTGTTTTACCTTCAGGAAATGCAGCTGATACGATCGAGAAACACCTTTCCAATGGGGATCTGTACATTGGGACTTTTGCAAATAATACGCCTCATGGATCCGGGAAGTATTTGTGGAAAGATGGGTGTATGTACGAAGGTGACTGGAGAAGGGGGAAAGCCTCTGGTAAAGGGAAATTTTCGTGGCCATCGGGTGCGACTTTTGAAGGCGATTTTAAGTCAGGTCGGATGGAGGGTTCGGGTACTTTCATTGGATCTGATGGAGATACGTACAGGGGGTCGTGGTGTTCGGACCGGAAGCACGGGTATGGAGTGAAGCATTATAGTAATGGGGATTACTATGAAGGACACTGGAAAAAGAATTTGCAGGATGGACAGGGAAGATATGTCTGGAAGAATGGGAATGAGTATAAAGGGGAGTGGAAAAATGGGATGATTAATGGAAGGGGTGTTTTGGTTTGGAACAATGGTAATAGATATGATGGGAATTGGGAGAATGGGGTTCCTAAGGGTCATGGTGTATTCACTTGGCCTGATGGTAGCTGCTACATTGGCTGCTGGTCCAAGGATTCTTGCAAAAACAGTAATCAAATCTTGAATGGCACCTTTTACCCTGCCAACAATAGCAACAAGTCCAATGGTAATGGGAATGAGGTGGCTCTGAAGGGGTACTTTAGTCGGAAGTTATCAGCGCCGCTGATGACAGTGGGGGAGGAGAATGTAAACATAGCTATAGGTAGTGGTGGAGGGAAGAAGAGATCATCCGTGGACGGTGGGATGACCGAGAGGTCTTTTCCAAGAATATGCATTTGGGAGTCGGATGGTGAGGCTGGGGATATCACTTGTGATATTATTGACAATATGGAGGCATCAATGCTGTATAGGGATGGATTGGGGTTGGACCGGGACGGGATTAGGCAGTTTCGGAGGAACCCCTGTTGTTTTAGTGGAGAGGTGAAGAAGCCAGGAGAGACTATATCCAAAGGGCACAAGAATTATGATCTGATGCTCAATCTCCAACTGGGAATTAGGTATAACTGAATTCATTGTTAATTAAGATGATTGTATTTAGCATTTCATTCATTTCAAAATTTTAAGCATTGAGCGTTGATGCAATAAGATATTGTTGTATTGGTGATTATCTTTTGTTAGATATTCTGCTGGAAAGCATGCTTCCATGGTACGAGATCTTAAGCAGAGTGATTTTGATCCTAAGGAGAAGTTTTGGACTAGATTTCCTCCGGAAGGATCAAAGCTTACGCCGCCTCATCAATCTGCAGACTTCCGGTGGAAGGATTATTGTCCAGTAGTGTTTAGGTAACTGCTCGTTATTAATTAGGCCATAGTAAGAATCTTAGAATGTGATTTTGCTATGTTTTTAAAAAGTTAATGTTCTGTGCCTCCTGATTGGATTTTAAAATGGTGATTGTTTTATTGTGTTATCAGACATTTAAGGGAACTTTTTCAAGTTGATCCTGCGGATTATATGTTAGCCATTTGTGGGAATGATGCTCTCAGGGAGCTTTCATCTCCTGGGAAAAGTGGAAGTTTCTTTTATTTAACACAGGATGATAGGTTTATGATCAAAACGGTAAAGAAATCGGAAGTCAAGGTTAGTTGCCTACTTTGACATGTTGAAGTTTAAAAAAGAATTGATGTAGAGCTATGACTAGAGCATAATTGACAGCAATCAAAATATTTGTTTAGCACCTTCAATTGAACTTTCTTATTCAATCTATAGGCCGTCGTTCATTCAAAACCTGGTCAATTACTTCTGCCAATTGATGTTTCTTAATGTTTTTCAGGTTCTTATTAAGATGCTTCCTAGATATTACCAACACGTCTCTCGATATGAAAATTCTCTTGTCACAAAGTTTTATGGTGTTCATTGTGTCAAACCAGTTGGCGGCGTCAAGGTATGCAGTTGATGTTGATAGTTCAATTCTCCATTTAAGTCAAAAGCTTCCAGCATGTAACTAATTCTTGTTACGATATTGTATTCTAGACACGGTTTATTGTGATGGGAAATATGTTTTGCTCGGATTATCGGATCCATAGAAGGTTTGATCTGAAAGGATCATCCCATGGCCGCACAACGGATAAGCCCGAGGGAGAAATTGATGAAACCACTACTCTTAAGGACCTTGACCTTAATTTTGTGTTTCGTTTACAAAGCAATTGGTATCAAGAACTAATCAAGTGAGTACAGTGTTGCTCTATTACGACCCTAACGTGTGTTCTATTCATTGGAATTCTTGCTGAGTTTGTTAAATTATCTTGGCAGACAAATTCATCGGGACTGTGAATTCTTGGAGGCAGAGAGAATCATGGATTACAGTCTTTTAGTTGGTCTTCATTTCCGTGATGAGTACAGTGGGGACAAAATGGGTTTGTCACCATTTATGTTGCGGGCAGGTACCCTATTGTGTCATCACCAATTCCTAATTTGGCATATTATTTAGTGGGAAAGTAAGAATGCTAAAATAAATCTCATTGCTTCTCAGGAAAAACCGATTCCTATCAAAATGAAAAGTTCATGCGGGGTTGTCGTTTCCTTGAAGCAGAACTACAAGACATGGATCGGATTCTAGCTGGCAGGTAGGCGTTTCTCATCTTCTTTAAATGTTGTATAAACGAATCGGTTATTGAATGGAATTTTTCTCAGTAAATTCGTAATATCTTTCATTAAGTTTATGTTCTTTAGTATTGAGCAGTTAAGTCCTGAGTTTGCATTTGAATTTGTTCTTTATCAGGAAACCCTTGATCAGGCTAGGGGCCAACACGCCCGCCCGAGCTGAGCGAGTGGTTCGAAAGAGCGATTTCGATCGGTACACCCCTGGTGGATTTAGCAATTTGGCACCTCCGAGGTGTGGTGAAGTCTATGAAGTGATCCTCTACTTTGGGATCATTGATATTTTACAAGACTACGATATAAGCAAGAAGCTAGAACATGCATACAAGTCCTTGCAGGTAGACTCTACCTCAATTTCAGCCGTCGACCCAAAACTATATTCCAAGAGATTCCAGGATTTCGTAGGGAGAATCTTTGTCGAGGATAGGTGACACCAATGAGATATCAAAATACCAATTTACGGTATCCCCTATATTTAGTGGTATTGGATCGAGCAGATACAGTGACATCGGAACGTAACTTTTTGCTCGAAACAATCATTGCAGGTGGACGGTGTTGTTGGGATCGACGGGAGTAATGGGAACTGCAATATGCTCATGGCTGAATTTTGTGGATCAGCCATCCTTGGGAGCAAGTTATTTGTATATCCAATGTGGGAAGGGGGAAACATTGGTTTTATGGGTGTTTTTTCATTTTATTAGTAATTTTTGGGGTATCCAAGGAAGGTAAAGATTGGAAAGATAGGCATAGGTAAAGAACATGTTTTTCCCCAAGAGAAGATTCAAAATATGGGAGAGGGGATTTGATAATTATGAAAATTGTACACAGCTCATAGGAAGAAGAGAGGTTGTATAGTTATAAAATTATGGAATCTTTTTTGTGAGATTTCTTAACATCTTTATGTGAAAGTGGACCCACCCCTTACCCACCCGACATATACATACAATATATGGTGACTGGTGTACTTTGCTTTTCTTTTTGGTTGTTTTGAAAGAGAAGGGTGGCTGGGTGCAGAGGAAGAGTTGTAAGCGCATGAAAAGGAGAGAAAGCAAGAAAAAGACGGGCTTGTGTGTTTCTTGTTCTCTCTCTTTTTACTGTACCATATTTTAAATTATAATTTGAAAAAATAACTTAAATAAGCACTTTTTGTTTTGAAGAAAAATTGCAGGCCAAAGCAAATGAGGCAATGACCATTGACTCTTCAAGAATTTGCTGCCACGTGTTATGAACACAGTGGTGGGCAGTTCGGTCAGTTAACGTGTATGGGATTGGGGATTTAAGATCATAGGGTCTTTTTGACCTTGTTCTCTTTTGTGGGATCTTATTGTTCCTAAGAATGGGTCTCTATCACTCCACTAATTTTTTCCTTTTTCTTTTTATTGGCCCAGTTTATATGGTATAATATTGCAAATTTGGTATTATTTCACTACTACAAATTTACATCGCCGAGCCGCTTTGTACTTTTTATGCAAGTTGAAACTTACCCGACTTCTAAACCATTTGGCTCAATCTAGAATGTTGTACTTGAACTTGGAAACTTGCTCGGTTAGGAATTTGGCTATCGTTATAAACCTTCCCGATAATAGGTCACCTTAGGAATTTGGCTATTAGGGCTCCATCGTTTACGGCTAGAACTACTAGGGTATCTAATCTCATTTGCTCACACGGGGGAAGAGTTTATCATGTCGGAGGTCTAAATTGGCTATCGTTATAAACTTCCCTGATAATAGGTCACCTTAGGAATTTGGCTACCGGGGCCCATCGTTTTACGGCTAGAACTATTGGGGTATCTAATCTCATTCGCTCACACGGGGGAAGAGTCTTATCATATCGAAGGTCTAAACTGGCTATCGTTATAAACTTTCCCAATAATAGGTCACCTTCGAAGACCTTCTAGCACTGTCGAGACATGAGTAGGGATACATGGGAGACATCGAAATTTTGGCATTATTTCACAAGTCCAAATTTACTTTGTCAAACCTCTTTTGGATCCATTGTCGATGTTATGATATTAAATCACCAACTTCCTAAACCTTCAAACGCTGGACGGACGTACATGAGTCCATACATTGTTTTGTAACTTTGTAGAGCCTGAGCATGGTCTTGCATCATCGTTAGCAAGAGAAACGTCACATTAGGTTAAAAATCAATATGGTGAATAAAATATTTATGGCAAACAATGCAATGGCCCCGTTTGATCTACATTATTATCTCATTAAAACGAAAAATATGACCGTTATCCATCACATTAATATTTAAATTCAAATTTTCTGTCTCTTGTGTGGGCCCCGATAACGACTATATTTTCCATTCACATTCTGCAATAATTTGGCTCAAACAGGGGCTATTATATAAAATAAAGAACATTATCTCAGGCTACATTATTTGTTTATTTATTATAGCATCACCCTGTGAATTGTTTTGATTATTATTGTTTGACAGAATAATAATTGATTAGAAGAAGCTCGACAGTTGACATGCATTTGCTTTGTTGTGTGCTTAATTTTTTGCCAGCAAAGGATTTGGTATGTCATTCAACATTCTTAAATATATAGCCTAATTATTTATATTAATTTTTAATGCTATCTGTGACTATAAATATTTTTTTTTTAAATAATAGCCTCCAATAATTTGCATATGAAATATATAAATATTAATGCCAAAATAAATAAATAAAACAAAAACACAAAAATATCACCGGCCAAAACTGTTAATGACCGATGTGTCCACCATGAGTCGTGCATGTAGCTATCAAGGCTTGTATGGTAGAAGTAATCAACGGTAGGAATTTATAGAGACGGATTATGATATCAAGATTACCGTTTATGAGTGATCATCCTAATCCAATTCTCAGAACAAAATAACCGATAAATTTTGTCATACATTTCTCGTTTTTTGTTGAGGCAAATCGAGGGATAGGATGCTCTAAATTTGAAGGGTCATGGTGCATCCAACAACTTTGAAAAGTAAAGTCAATGAGATCATTTTCATGAAGCTACGTGCATCCAATAACTTGGGGGGGGGGGAAAAAAAATTGTGACCATTTAAGAATTTGGAACAGGGGTCCCCTCCAATTCCTAAATATTATCTTCTTGGTTTAAATACAAGAAATAAATGTATGTCGTTTTCTTTAAACTCGTGACAAAATAAAATTAAAGAAAAAATATTGCGACACTATCTTCATTTGTTTGTTTAATAATTAATTAATATTTAAAATGAAGCCTCAAAAGTTACAATATATTGAGTCAATTTTATGCTGCAAAACCTAGAAATTCTCACATATTATAATATATGTACCAATTAGCTAGTCTTGAAACGTGACATGCACTACGTGCTTAGGTCAACAATATTGTTTAGATGTATTATATGTAACAGACAATTTGCCAACAATATGTGTGCACATTGTTAGTTACTTTTTGAGGCATTATGTTACTTGCCCTAAAGCAATTTTGCATTGTTTCATGAAATTAAGGTTAATGTTTTTAACCTATATTTTTATTCCAAGTTGATACTTCAAGAATGGTGAGTTATTTGCTATTAATTTAATGAAATTTTATCTTATTTGGCCAACAAATTCCCAAATAAAATTACTAAATTTTCTTACATCTATTTGATTATATTTCATGCTCCCTTCGTCGCATTTATATAAATTTACTTTCTATATTTTATTGTCTCGTTTATATAGTCTTGTTTCTTTATTAAAAAAATATTATTTTGTTTGTTTACTAATATACCCTTATTTCTTTACTACTTCTATTAATAATTTACTATCAGTTATTAATAATTAAACCAGGGTCAATTGGGAAAGTTTTTGACAAAAAATGATTTTNCTTTATTAAAAAAGTATTGTTTTGTTTGTTTACTAATATACCCTTATTTCTTTACTACTTCTATTAATAATTTACTATCAGTTATTAATAATTAAACCAGGGTCAATTGGGAAAGTTTTTGACAAAAAATGATTTTCCAATAACATTAAATAAGATTTCTTAATCCGTTGAAAAAACAAAACAAGCCATATATTTATCCTAGATCTAGATATTGATGAGAAATTCTAAGAGATTTTTAATTTATAAAGTTCATATAATGTACAATAAAAAGCATCTTTCAATTTCAAGACTAAAAATTTTAAATTTAATAAAGATCATTCGATGTAATCGAAGGAAGAGAGATACACAACAAGAAAACCTCTCGTCGTGTTCAATTTTCACCCTCTTTTATACTTTCTTAATAATCTTTTTAGTTGACGTTGTGCATGTCCATGGAAGATAATAACACACACACGTATAGCATTTATTATTGAACAAAATATACATCGTCAAGTACTGTTTAATCGATTCGAGTCGAGTAATTAAGTCAACCAGAGCAAGAAGCTTGACCCTTCTAACAAAGGTATGTATGCATGCCTAAAAAGTAAAGAAGTAAACAAAATTAATTAAATGGTACGAAAGATTTGGTTTGAAGCACGAACACACACATTGAGTGTGTGTGTGTGTGTTGATTATTACTATTTAGGTATTATGCATTCACTTGGGATCTGTGTGTAGATTTAGGGACACTGAAATTACACCAAATTGTTAAGTTTTCCGTACATTAAAGTTGACAGTGTTTGAGCCGTCACTGGGTGGCATGAGCTGCAGACACCATATTTAATGAATTTTAAGCTGTAAAAAGACGTTTCAATTCTATATGCTGGAATTAAGCATTGGGTCTGCAAAAAACTTTAGCATTGAACAATGTGTTGTTTGGACCGTTTTGAATTCGTTATATTAATGTGACTTGTCGATTTTTTTTTTTATATTTTTTTTTATATTTTTTTTGAGTTATAAACAATAAATTGTATGGTTTTCTCAGCTACGTATGGAAGATGTATAAAAGACGGAGCGCAACTAAACAAGATACATAATAGACAGAAAGATTAGATAATTAATTTAATTTTGAAAATATTATTTACATCTTTTAATTTTAATGTCATATTATCTTATAATTACTAAAAAAACATTGTTCAATGAAAGAATTCAAAATGAATACGAAAACAAAAATACAAGATGAAGTTGATAGAGAGCCTAGTGTCCCAATAATTCACCATGAAATAAAACCCTAATTTTCTCCCTTCCTTTTTGAGCATCACATAAATTTTTTTTAAAAAAAAAATCGAATTTTATTATCCCTTTATTGATGGGACCAATAGATATGAAATACACAAATATTGTCTTCAAATCGAATTCCAATTATCCTATTTTGGCCCACATTTTTGGAATAGACTATTCCTAATTCATACTCTTCCAATGCAAATAAACACAAGTCAATTCATTTTGTTTCTCAATTCTTTTTGTTAAAAATTGGAAGGATTGATGAAATTATAGTTAACGCATCCATGTTGGGTTTTTAGCTACTAAATCCCAACAATGATATGATCGTTGTCAATTCATCGACCTAAATATTACATTAATTTAATATAGAGTCTGCATATGACTATTTTCCCTTTGATACTCTATATTTGATAGAGACTTTAGTCGATGATACATACATGTGTGTTAGTTCATATTGATAATGGCATGGGGTTTCATGTTTGCTTCATTGCTAGTAATTTCATATATAATTTTTTTTCTAGCTCGACTCTAGGTAAGAATGATGGAGCAAAGAAATCATTTTGCGAAGAAATATCTTCAACACTACGAATGTATACAAAATTTAAAAGATTGTCAATCTTTCATTTAACATACTTAAAAGAAAAAAAGAAGTTAATAAATTAATTCGTTGAATATAAAGTAACATTAGAAAAACACTGTATTTAAGCTTCAAAACACTTTTAGAACTTAATAAAGAATAATATTAAAAGCTTCTTTGACAAAACTTTTAAAAAGTCAAAAGTCAATTCTGAACGAAGAAGCTAATTTTCTGAAAAAATATTTTTTTTTTTATTATAAGAGCTTTTACATGAAATTGGTTTAATGTGGCTTTTTTTAGAAAAATGTTCAATGAAAAGTAGTAGTAGATGCCTTGTAATTATATGACGTTGTACCATTTCACCACTCGTACATGCTCAGACTCAGTGCTAGTCGTGACATCGATAGGTATGAATACATGTATGGATGTGAATGGAAAGCCTCAATGACTTGAATTGATGGTGCATCTATATTCCATTATTTTCAAAGAAGTAGCCCTACAAAATTAAATGAGTTGCGGCCATGTGTTGGACAAATGTATAAACATTGTCCAACATTCAGCTTCTTCAAAGGCAGACAAGCATGTCCTAAATACCTCAAATTACTTCATATTGCAATAATTTGTCAAGTCACCTAACTCAATACATAAGTCAATCCATTTATGCTAACTATGGTGCCTTTTAGTTCCCATTATGCTCCCACATTATAGTATTATCTTGCATATTGATTCACCAATTTTAATTAATGGAATTGACACATAAGTGCCACAAATCAATGGATTGCCTTCACATTACAAAAAGTCGAATGAAATCCTCGTGATAGTGTTTTCAAGAAGTTATTCCATTAATGATATTTTTGGGTTGAAATATAACATTAATATTGAGGCTTTTCACTCGAATAACGAGTAAAAGGGACGTCAATGTTTAACTCAATTGGTTATGTGTACTATGAAAGTTGATTATTTTTATTGTAAAATCAGTCGAGGGTTGAAAGATTTGTATTATGAATTCTGCACGAAGAAGTGATTAACTTATATTATTACACACAAAAATGAAAATAAAAATAAAAATATATGATACGTGAATAAAAGAATTTGAGAGCGAGCACCTTTAAAAATATTACATAAAGTTTCATATTGCAAGTGCAGCACTAGACCACGAAAAGGTCAATATCATATTCAACAAGAGGTTTCAATGAAGGGGACACTCTCCAAACATTTTCTTTAGTTTTGTGGCTTTTGTATAATTTTTCTTTTTGTCTCAATATACAAATAGTTGAGGAATTAAGTTCCATTATTCTACAACCATCTGGCAAAGATTGGACATGATGTGGTCATCATCCCATGAAAATTATGGATTGGAGTGTTTAATTAAATAAATAACATTTTATTTCTTTCCAAATTTTTTTATTTATTTATTTTTTTTTGTCCAGATTTGTCTCCAATTAAAACAAGTCTTCGGAGAAAATGAATTTTTGAATAGTAATTTTTCTAAAAAAATGTATGGTTAAAAAATAGAAAAAAATTTGAATTTACGTTTAAAATATTTTATTGTGTGAATGTGTGGTTGAAAATGAATTTGAAAAAAAAAAAAAAAAAAAAAAATGGAGTTTTGATTTAATGGGAGAAACATCGTCCTATTGTCCCTTTATTTTCAATGGTCAATTCGATGGAAAAATTCAAAAATTTAAGAAGCAGTTGATTTTGACCAATTCCTAATGCCTGAAACGAAATGCTGATTGAAGCCGCTGAATGGGGGAACCTATCGAAAGTTGAGAACCATTGAATACCACTAACCTCCTTGCGAGGTAGCTAACATTTGACCATGTACCCATTTTGTCTCCATTCTTCCGCTGGTCCATGATGTATCGTGCAGAGTAATCCGTCCATGTAAAGGTTTTGGGCCTATTATAGGTTTTTAGCCCATTAGTCATTTCAGTATCTAGAAACGAAATTGACTAAGTACTCTATGCCCATATCCAAATAACACTAACGGCTAACCTCCTAGAAATTTCCTTAAAAGAAAAAGTGGAAATTACACTAAACCA
>CAIGRQ010103176.1:0-11090 GCA_903798375.1 Fraxinus sp. D2006-0159 | reverse complement strand
TAGGATTTTAGTATACGTATGCGTTATTTCTTTCATTGTAAACCAAGAAAGACATTATGAAATTAAATTGAGAGGGGTTTTGCTTTCTTCTTTGTTCTTCATGGACAACTTTATCGAACTTATCAAAGATGAATAATATTTGTGGCGTTCAACGATCTAAGTGAGGTTCGTATGTTTTTTAATCACGAGGTCGAGATATTCTTGTAATTGTCTTGGTTTCTTGATTCAATTATTTATTGGATCAAACTTTAAATTCTGAGTTTGAATTCTTAAATTGTGTAGCCAAAATGTCGTCATATCCGTTTATGATTGTGACAGTTGTTTGGTTCATTGTTTTTTGGATCAAAATTCATAAACTTTATTTGTCTGGGGCTTTCTTGGGCCAGATTCAATCTCTTTTGGGTTTAGTAGTCACCGTCGCAACGTGGGTTGAATTTTTTGACCAAAGATTACGAATCAAAAGACTCTAAAATGAAGAACACGGAAAAACAAAAACAAAAAACTCAAACAAAAATGAAAAAGGATATAGCCTTGATTTGTTGGAGCTCAAGTTCTGATACCAAAGATGTGAACCCACGTAGCGACGGTGACTACGAAACCCACATGAGATTGAATCCGACCCAAGAAAGCCCAAGACAAATAAGGTTTATGGATTTTGATCCAAAAAATAATAATAAACCAAACAGCCAACACAATCACAAACAGAAATGAAAACCTTTTGGCTACACAATTTAAGAATTCAAACCCGAAATTTAAAGTTTGATCCAATAAATAATTGAATTAAGAAACCAAGACAATTACAAGAATATCTCGACCCCGTGATTACAAAATCTACGAACCACACTTAGATTGTTGAACGCNTTTAAGAATTCAAACCCGAAATTTAAAGTTTGATCCAATAAATAATTGAATTAAGAAACCAAGACAATTACAAGAATATCTCGATCCCGTGATTACAAAATCTACGAACCACACTTAGATTGTTGAACGCTACAAAGATTATTCATCTTTAATAAGTTAGATAAATTTGTCCATGAATAACAAAGAAGAAAGCAAAACGCCTCTCAATTTAATTTCTTAATGTCTTTCTTAGCTTACAATGAAAGAAATAACGCATATTTATACTAAAACCCTAAAACCTAGTTTAACATGGAAATAACTCTAAAAGATTAACATGATATAATAAAATCCTAATTAAAAAGAAATGGACTTGAAAAGATTACAAAAGATATGTTATAGATAAAAATCCTAACTGAATAAGGAAACTCGCGAAATTTCAAAAATTCTGCCTCGGATTATTTCTATGCGGCCGCATGGTATGTTTACCTGCGGTCGCATAGAACAGCTTCTGACCTCCACTTTGCTTTCAGTATGCTTGGTTACGACCGCATAGACCGCATGGGTTTCACAACTATGCGGTCACATAATTATGACTTTTCAGCCTATTTGCCCTTTGATTGCATTAGTTCTTCCAAGCGGTTTCTCCTTCCAACACACTTTAATTCTTGAATAATCGACACTCCACTTGGATCACATCACTCCATGATCTAAATTTTTCGATAATCAACATGATGACAAGCCTTTTTTACAGTTTACCGGACTTTAAAAAGAACTCACTCAAGCAAAATGTAGTGTAAGATTCTTAAATATTTTACTCTTGTGTTTACGGGAATTTCTCCTCATTTGGTGACAAGTTGCCAAGTGTGGGCGGGGCGGGGAAGATTTATAAGTTTTTTTTTTTTTTTTTTTTATATATTGATTTGTTCTAAAGTTGGATATTTGTAAATACTTTGATCAAACTCATCGATTGGAGGATTCACTTTGTTAACTCCTCAAAGATTGGAAACAAAAATTGAACAAAAAAATTAGAGCATGTTTGTCTCTCATTTTAGGAGAAGAAATAGAGTTTTGAATAGTATTTTTTGGAGAATGTATGGTTGAAAAGTAAAGTAATTTTATTGGTTTGTGTGTACAATATTTTATTGAGTGAATATATGGTGGATATTGTTTATTGTAGCAAATAATGTTTTTGAAAATGGATGACAAACAGGGACTTCGTTAGGATATAATTGTTACTTTTGTCAAAGCGATGATTTCCTTAAAAGAAAGTCTATTTAATGCACAAAACTAACTATTCTTTTGGATGGAATCTATGATCGATTATGCCAAAATGCAAAATTTGAGATGTTATTGCAACTTGATTGAACTGGGAATTTCGCCAGTTGAGTCCTAAGGTCATTATTTTGAGAAAATGAGGTTTTGAATAATGATATTTTGAAAAATATGTAGTTAAATAATAGGAAAAAATTAAAATTTACATGTAAAATATTTTATTATATAACTTGTGTTCGACACCCATTTTGGGTGTTATAAATTTCGAAATAGTAATTGATAGAAAATGTGTAGTTGAAAAGTAATGAAAAATTATATATTTATATATAATATTATTTTATTTGAAAAATGTGTGATTATAATTAAAAAACAAAAAAATAAAAACAAATAATGCATGCCAAACACAAGTATAAATGTGCGAATGAATTGAGACTTGGAAGAGTTGAAAAATATGTTTGGCTAAATTGTGGACTGTACTACTATTTTCTTCTGGACCATGCCCCACTTCTTTGATTGGACAGCCGACCAAGCAACACAGCCCACAACTTCTTTTGAGCCCAGTTTTCTTTTTGAAACGTGGCAATCCCATAGCCAAGAATTTCAAAGACAATTTAGCCAAGAGTTATCTTCTTTAGCATAATTAAAAACAGATTGTTTTTTAATTAACACAAATAATTGGTTGGTGGTTGATGAAGACGGGTTAGTGAGGTGGCACAATGTTAGTGGTTAAAGGAATCAAAGAATGTGGACCCTGTTGAACTGACGGTGGTGGCGGCGGCGAGTGCCTGGCCCTCATGATATGGTCGGTTCTTATGACGTGTCACACTAGTCCCTTGATTTTGACATGTCGTCCATGGACATCCCCATCATTTTTGTATTTTAATTTCTTGAAACTTTTACAATTTTTAAGAATATAAATTTATATATTTATTACATCCTCAGAATTGAAAACAAATGGTAGAATTTGTGGTCATCTTCCATTTTTAATAACCTCTTTTGACTATTCTGATGCAATGATATATCAAAGTTATTGAAATGTTAAAGTCGGTATGACTAATAATTATTTCTCCCGAATGTATGTAATAAAATTCCTTCAAAAATAGTGTATTTTTAATTTTTTTTTATATATATTTATCACGAGTACATCAATATGCATACACAAAAAATTGAAATTGTAGGTGACCGTAGTTCTTAAAATAATAAAAATGAGATATTCCTTCAGTGTTAGCGGTGACAATGAATTGAGTCGAACAGATTCGCCCTTAAATTCACACGAGCTTGGCTTGTGTCAATAATCATTCCTTTGGCTAGTGAGCCTTATGGATCGAGTCGAGTCATCCGCGAATTAATGACTCGACCTAATCCCTTTATATAGGCCCCGTTTGATCTAAATTATTATCTCATTAAAATGAAAAATATAATTGTTATCCATCACATCAACATTTAAGTTCAAATTTTCTATCTCTTGTGTGAACTTCAATAACGACTATATTTTTCATTTTCATTCTACAATAATTTGGCTTAAACAGGGACATAAAAGAAATTGATAGAATGCGTCCAAAACAAGTTTTAAGACGAAATCGCCACCTCTATATGGATGAAACAATAAAACCATGCGTGGAGCACAAAAGTCACCATTAAAAGAAGACATCACGAGATTGGTGATAATGGTGGGGGCCGGGGCGGGGGTTGTGGAGGTGGGGTCACTCAAATTAGTGAAATGGGTCGGCAAAGTTAAGTTTAATTATTCTTCACCACCATATAAATACCCCTTCACTTCCAGCAGCTCTCATCATCAGCAGAAAAAAGCACTTCTGTTTGTACATTCAAGAATTCTCAGAACTTTTTCTCTTTGATTCAGTGCAAATGGGTAAGGACATTGAGGTCGGCGCCGAATACACCACCAAGGACTACCAAGATCCGCCACCGGCTCTGTTGATTGACCCGGAGGAGCTAACCAAGTGGTCATTCTACAGGGCCATTATAGCTGAATTCATAGCAACGCTCTTGTTTCTGTACATTACTGTTTTGACAGTGATTGGGTACAAGAGCCAGAGCGCTGCCGATGAATGCGGCGGCGTCGGGATTCTTGGCATAGCTTGGGCTTTTGGTGGCATGATTTTTGTCCTCGTTTACTGCACTGCTGGCATTTCCGGTAAGTACCTTAATGTCTAGATTTCGACCGACCAAATTTCATTTAGAGGGAGCTAGAAATTTTGTTACATGTACGAATACTCAATATAATCCTAATGGGTGCAGGAGGGCACATCAACCCGGCAGTGACATTAGGCCTATTCTTGGCCCGTAAGGTGTCACTGATTCGGGCCATCATGTACATGGTGGCGCAATGTTTAGGTGCCATTTGCGGTTGCGGATTGGTGAAGGCATTCCAGAAGTCTTACTATGTAAAATTTGGCGGCGGTGCCAATGGACTGGCGGAAGGTTACAGCAACGGCACCGGATTGGCGGCAGAGATCATTGGCACATTTGTCCTTGTTTACACTGTATTCTCTGCCACTGACCCCAAGAGAAATGCTAGAGACTCCCACGTCCCTGTAAGTACATTTTTAGTTCCCTTTTTGTAGTAAATCCCGGTTTGACTCGGCCAGGTACGAATATCAGGCTGAATCAGGATTGGACCCTGTTGACACTAGCTACGTCAAGAATTTGTTTCCTTTGTTCGTGTTGATTAATCCTAACTGAAATTGATATTTGACAGGTTTTGGCACCTCTTCCAATTGGATTTGCTGTGTTCATGGTTCATTTAGCCACAATCCCAATTACCGGCACGGGTATCAACCCGGCCCGAAGCCTTGGAGCTGCAGTTATATATGGCAAAGACGAGGCCTGGGATGATCAAGTACGCAATATTTTCAATGTTTTACAATTTGAACCTTATATCCAAGGAAAAAAACTAATGTCAATTTTCGTATATTTTGCAGTGGATTTTCTGGGTGGGACCATTCATTGGGGCAGCCATTGCTGCATTTTACCACCAGTATATTCTGAGGGCAGGGGCTGTAAAAGCTCTGGGATCATTCAGGAGCACTGCTTATTGAGAATCAGCATCATCAAGAGGAATTTGATTCCATGGAGAAATTGTAAATAAGCATGAAAAGAGGTCTCGGGCCCTTGTTTTAAAAACAGGGCCCTACTCTATTTTCCTCCGACTTTTTTTTTTTGGGTGCTGGCCTCTCTTTTCTTATGTTTGTGAGTCATGGTGTTCTTAGCGTCTAAATAAAATTTGTGTTATCTTTGTGCTTCATCATACTAAGAAATGATTTTGTTGCAAGATTGTGTCGACAACATATCTATCGATCACAATGAAACTTAAAAAATATACTTGAAATCGAGGATTACAGGACTAAACCGCGTACATGAGGATGTTACGTCTCATCTCGCGTGGTTCTATATATGGTATTAAAGTGATATTTACAATTACTGCATAACGATAGATAACTAGTTTTGTCGCTCAAAAGTGAAGGACTTCTTTGGCAAGTTCAGAGACCAAAAGATTGGACGAGTTATAATCCCATGCCCACCTCCTCAATCTTGACATTTGATGTCGAGTTACAAAGACAAGACTCTCTTGCTTCTTGGTGCCTCAACAATTTGACAGTCTTTCTTTGAGTATGATTTCAGTAGGAAGGTTAAAGACTATGCAGTTGATATGTTTGAACTGCTTGGAGACTAGGCAAATATGATCATGGCTATCTGCATCCTCTAATAATTTTGAGCTGTAAGATCCAGATAACTTATGCGTGGTATGATGACCAAATCCCTCACAAGTTCTAGTTCACCTCTTTCTTTACATTACACTCTTCGTTTTCGAGCAGAGTAAGCTTTTCCTTTTCTTTTTTTTTTTTGTTACTAGGTGGCCTAGCCCCATCTTAAGTGTGTACTACTTTATTTTATATTATTAGAGTGTGTTTGGTGCACATTAAAATGAGAAAATGCATTCTTTTGATGTGATGTGATGAGAAATATGTTGTTGAAAAAGAAGGAAAAGTTATTGATGTGATGGAAAATATTATTTTATTGAAGCATGTGTGGTTGAAAATGAGTAGAAGAATGAGAATGAAAAAAATAATGTGGGACAAACAGGGGCTTAATAAAATAAATAAAGCCATACTTTAAAGGGTTTGGTGCTCACATCTCTAGACGAAAACAATAACTTACATATTAAGGGCCGTTCTATAGAGATTAAAATCAAATTAAAATTGAAAAATTAGTCGTTATTGTTAAATTTTATTAGATGAGTGAGATCTAATAACGGCTATATTTCAATTTTTATTGGATTTTAATCCCTATCGAACAGAGAGTAAGATTTGTGTATGTTGAAAGTAATTATCCTAATTGTAATCGTAACCGAGAGATGTGATTAGGATTTTGAATGAAGCAACAAAAACTTCTCCAACAAAAAAATAAAATAAAATAAAAAAATGGTGTGCAAATTTTGAGCTACACAAAAAGTCAAAAACCTCCAATCATGTTTGTTTTAAGAACTATGTCTGTTGTAATAAATCTTTTCCAGATTGCTATGCTTCAGTAGAACCTGTATATTCCATATCTATTGAAAATCACAGAAAATACTCATATTTGAAACTTTTGAAATGAAAAACCCCCGATATCGTCAAATTTAGTTAAAAATAGTAAAAATGTCGAAATTAAAAAATAATATTTGCAATTCTAGTATTCAAGCTTTTTATTTGTTTACAAATTATACCCAATTTTTTTTATGTATCATCCACAATCTTAAAATTTTAAAACTTTATTTTCCATTCCACCTCACATCATTTTCTTTCCCAAAATTTTATTATTTTATTTAATCCCTTCCAAAACTCTGAAAATCCATCACCCCAAATTTGCCATTTCTTCTTCTCATTCCCAAGATTAGAAATATCCACTACTACCACAAATAACAGGTGGAAACGTGACAATTGATATTACCACATAAAAATTGATTGTTCTTTAGTATTTTACAGTTAAATCATAAACTCTACGTGGTCGTCAAAAAATACACATATAATTTTGAATTATAATTTTTTTGTTTAGTAGCAAAGTAGAAAATACAAAACTTTTTTTTTTTTTCACCTTTCATTCCTACCAACTTATAATTAGAGACGAGCCGGCTCGGTCCATTGCCCCTACGAGCCGAGCTCGTTGCTCGTGGGCGAGCACGAGCCCACGAGGCGAGCCGAGCCGAGCTCGGCTCGTCTATGGACGGGTGAGTTCGAGCGGCCCGTGGATCGCTACAGTACGAGCCGACGAGCTACTCGGCCCATTGCCACCTCTACTTATTATAGGAAACCTACCAACTTATAATTATAGGAAAAGAAATCCCAAACAGAGGCTTAGTTTCCTACCAACCTTTTTTGTGAACACGACACAACAGTGATGCGCTGCTAATTCCATTAATATCTATCTTCATCGGAAAAAGTAACGATGGTCGGTAGTTGTATCGGAGTATGTAGCACCTGCAAATCTGGCACAACGCTTCAGTGGGCCCCCGGCCACCCTACTTCCATTAGCAGAGGTCACATAATTGGCCGGAATGCACCTGTAGCACATGTGTTGAGCAGAACTGGTAGTAATTGTACAAAGGATTTTGGGATTGGGATTAGGATTAGGAATAGAAGATATAGTACGGCCGTAAGTGGTAGTGGTGGTGGTAGAAGGATGCGGACGACTGTAAATGCTGCGTCGACGAAGACTTTGCAGAAGGGGATAGCGGAGTTTTACGATGAATCGTCCAGAATATGGGAGAATATATGGGGAGACCATATGCACCATGGATTCTACGAACCGGATTCTTCTGTTTCCCTCTCCGACCATCGCTCCGCCCAAATCCGCATGATCGAGGAGGCGCTCCGCTTCGCTTCCGTTTCTGGTTCGTGTCGTAATTACTAGTTTGTTATGGACCTCTACATTAAATTTAATTTATTTTCAGATTTAATCAGATTTTCTTTTTAGTTGAATTAGTCAAGAAAGTTGGAGGTAGATAGTGGTGTGTTGGAGTGCAAGAGGGTCCCTAATTTTAGAAGATAATGGTTAGATTACTCAAGTATTTAAATGTAAACAACTGATGAAGAAGATGTCAGCTAATTAATTTTTGCAAACTTTTTGTTTGTATTTGGAGTTTTATTGTTTCCTCGAATTATCAAATTTCATTTTGGATGGTCTGAGTTTGCTTGAATTAACCTACCTTTGGACTTTTCTCATTTTATTTTCCATTTTCCGGTACGAATCATTATTGTTTTATCATTGTTAAGCCCTGTTTGATTGCCACATTTTCACATCCCACGAAAATGAATTTCACTTTGACCATTTGATTGCAACGTGGAAATGGAAATTGAATTCCAAAGTACACCCAATTTAAGCTGCACCTTCTTTGTTTTTATAGAAAACGAATTCCTAGGGTTTGATGAGTTTTTATTTTCCAACTAATATGTAATTGGAATTCCTTTCCACCTTTACCTATCAAACGGACCTTATTGTTCTCTTAACTTGGCCATTTCCTTTCTATTTCTGTCCTTAATGTGGCCATTTTTTCCTGCAACAAGGACAAGTTGAAACTGAGTCATGAGCATGTTTTTTCATGTTTATTTGTTGAAGAATTATCTATCAACGGTTTTGAATGGATTGAGTGAAACAGAGTAGTAAAAATCATTTTCAAGGCTAAAAAGTGCTTGAGTTGCAAACTAATTTATTGTTTCTTATTCAGATTGTAAACTGTACTGTCAGTCCCTATTAGATTTAGTTCAATAATGTAAATTTCCTTTTCTGAGTTTATGCTTGGAAATGTGGCTTCAGAGTGAAAGCTTACATTCACCTTTCCTACTATCTCCTTGGATTTTTCTCCTTCACTAGCATTTCTCTATGCATACTAGTTACAAAGCTAACCTTTTCTGTCAATATTTTTTGGATGAATTTGCAGACGACCCAATGCAGAAACCAAGACAAATCGTTGATGTGGGTTGTGGTATAGGAGGTAGTTCAAGGTACCTGGCGAGAAAATATGATGCGAGGTCTCAAGGAATCACTCTAAGCCCTGTGCAAGCACAGAGGGCGCAAGCTCTTGCTGCTGCTCAAGGATTGGACGACAAGGTATCTAGAGGATTCTAGTTTGCATTTTCTAAGATAGAAGTCTTTTTTCCGTAAAAAATGCAAAGACGTGTTTAGATTGAACTGCAATATTAATTTCATTTGTTTTCCAAGATCATATATAATAATCCAGTTTCAGGGGCCTATGGTAGCTGCAAATTTACATCTCAGTTGTGATTCAATGTGTGAATTTACTCTATGAGAAAGATTTATTTGATGAAAATAATGATGCCACTTTCTGGGATTTCTGAGTAAATGTTGTCTCTGTGAATTTGTTAATGGAATTTCTGATCAGAGCTACAGTTCTTCTGAACCTATTTGTATACCATAATGGTCATTAAAAAATTCAGAGTTAGCATATCCATGGAGAGAACTTTTAGCTGTGTGTCATAGGAGTGACTTAAATATAGCCGAGAACGGGACCAATCTGGTAAAGAAACTGAATTTTGACTGTTTCGGCTATTTTGGTATGAATTTTAAAAAATGTGTTGGATTAGATGTGTGTGACTGCATTATTATCGCGATTTCTTAAAAGACCAAAAAATCACATTGATTTAAAAGCCTTTTTTTTTTTTAAAGAAAAAATCCCTAGAGCTCCAAACTGGCCAGTTCTCTGTTTGGTAAAGCCAGTTTTTGTTTTCCGTTAAGAGTTTCAGGGTTTTGTTTTCTCCCCTAAGCATGACTATCTTAGCTAACTAAAGCGAGATAGGACAGGTTTCCTTCCAAGTGGCCGATGCATTGAATCAACCATTTCAGGATGGGCAATTTGATTTGGTTTGGTCCATGGAGAGTGGAGAACACATGCCAGACAAATCAAAGGTTCTATTTTTGCTATCAACTTCCTAGTCTATCCGTACTTGAATAGATTTTTTTTTTTTTGAGTGATCTAATTGTAATTTTACCTCCTCGCCTTCTCGTACTGGTAGTTTGTCAATGAACTGGCTCGAGTGGCAGCTCCAGGTGGGACGATAATTATAGTTACATGGTGTCATAGGAATCTCTTGCCTTATGAAGAATCATTGCGTCCAGAGGAGAAAGAGCTGTTAAACAAGATATGTGACGCTTTTTATCTTCCCGCATGGTGTTCTACTGCTGATTATGTAAAATTACTTGAATCCCTCTCTCTTCAGGTAATGGTCTAATCCATTCATTATCACTTGAATTATTTATATTGAGCCAACTGTTTCGAGGCAATGGCTTCTACAATATGCACTTATACAAACAACATACATTTAAGCATTCGTTAAAAGCTTCTGCTTATCCAAATCTTGAATTACAAAACCAAGTGATTGTTTATTTTGATTGGTATGAGCATAATCTAAAATAAACCCACGAACTGTTGTGCCAGGATATTAAAGCTGCAGACTGGTCTGCGTCGGTTGCCCCGTTTTGGCCAGCAGTAATAAAGTCGGCATTGACATGGAAGGGAATCAACTCATTGTTACGAAGTGGTAAATCCTATGTCCTTCATGATCCCATTAACCAAACATTCAGTTTCATTTTCTTTTTGGCGATTTATGTTGTACTTTTCGCTTGGATTTTAGGATGGAAGACAATAAGAGGAGCACTGGCCATGCCATTGATGATCGAAGGATACAAGAAAGGTCTTATCAAATTCGCTATCATTACATGTCGGAAGCCTGTGTCATGAGATTGATATCAACTTCTCCAAAAAAAGATTATCTATATTTTTATTTGAAGAAAATAATCCGATTTGTCCAATCCTGATAGTGGATTTCTTTGGAAGTTAAACAAGCTTCTGTAATTGAATGTTGAACAATCCTCAAGTATAATGACAAATCATTCACCTCAATTCTTCATATCTTCTTATTCTTCGAAATTGTTTGTTGAAGGGGGATGAAAGAGGGGTGTGT
>CAIGRQ010103147.1:0-18285 GCA_903798375.1 Fraxinus sp. D2006-0159 | reverse complement strand
ATTAAGCTTGAACAGACAGGCCCTAAATCGCCATTAGATTTTTTTTTTTTTTGCAAAACGAGAAAATCCTGCTCAAAATTCAACGTTAAGCCCATGTTTGGTACACATTAAAATTTTCATTATTATTTTTCTACTCATTTTCAAACACACATTCCTCAATAAAATAATATTTTTCATAATATCAATAATTTTTCCTTCTTTTTTAACCACACATTCTCCATCAATTTACTATTCCAAAATACATTTTTTTCAAAATAATGTGGTTCAAACACACTCTAAAAGTTGTCAAGTCATAAAAATGATAAAGCCACCCATGCATACCTGTAGATTTTGGTGAAAAAAAGTACAATGGTTCGATAAAATGGAATGAAAAATAGAAGTTCATTGTCTAAATGAAACAAATCTATGTTTAACGATTGAAATGAATTTTTTCTTCAAATTCAATGACCAAAACGAAAGTATGTTTGAAGTTTGGTGACTAAGAGTGTCTTTTTAAACTTCTTAGAAAGCCATTCCCACCAATACTGCGAGTCTACGAGGCTCCCGACTAGGTGACCAAGCGAAACAAAACCCCTAAAAAGATCCGGACCCGGATTCAGCACAGGCTGACCCGCCGGCGTACCCGATATCAACCGGAAGAATTCTGACTCTCTAGAACCCTACTTCTGCGGCACAAGTTTCAGTTCGTACAGTCTTTACTTCGTCGTTTAGAGGTTTTCGCTTTCAACCCCGAAACAATGTCGACTGTTATGCAGAAAATCAAAGACATAGAAGATGAGGTAATACTCATGGATCAAGAAAAAAAGTGATTTTTTATTGTTTGTCATGTTGTTAAGTTGAAATGTTTTGAGTAGGATTAGGTTTTAATTGATTCTTGTTATCGCTGAAATGTCATGATATCTAGTGGGATCTATGGGAATCTAGATCCCACGTCGGAAGTATGGGCTTCTTTGTGGGGGTATATATAGGCTTGAGTTGTCCAACCGCATTGGCTAGCTTTTGTGGCGTGGCTCTTCCAAGTCTATGACAATGGTATCAGAGCAGAGCTGGCATCATGTCTTCTCCTCTCGGTTATCACTTAGGGTGTATGGGCACCTGCTCGTGGACGTCGAGTTGGAAGCGTGGTGGTTTGTCATGATTGTCATGATTTTCAGTGGAATTTATGGGAATCTGGTATGGGCTTCCTTTGTGGGGTTTATATAGGCTTGGGGTTATCCAACTACATTGGCTAGCTTTTGTAGTCTGGCTGTTCCAAGTCCTATCACATGTAACGACAAG
The DNA here is from genome assembly GCA_903798375.1 of Fraxinus sp. D2006-0159. Taxonomy (NCBI): domain Eukaryota; kingdom Viridiplantae; phylum Streptophyta; class Magnoliopsida; order Lamiales; family Oleaceae; genus Fraxinus; species Fraxinus sp. D2006-0159. Next base: position 17,007 of record CAIGRQ010103147.1, on the reverse strand, counting down.
ACATACTATGCAAAGAACTATATTTTAGGGGAATAGAATCGTCACAGAAAATGATTAAATAATAACGTTTTAATTCATATATTTTGTGAAGGAAAAGGAAAAAAGAAACGAAAATTGTGTATATTTGGATTGTAGCAAAAGAAGAGCCGAAATAAAAAAAAATATTGCAAAAATAGTACTTTTCTTTCCCCTGACATTTTGATCTCTTTTACTTGCTCTTTGTTATATATAAGCAAATACAACTAATTGCTGGGTTTTAGGAAAGCTGTGTAGGAAATAAAGTTCACTTAAAGTGCTCTTTTTAGTGATAATTTAGCTGATGATGTTTTCTGTAGTTTCACTGGAACATTCTATAAAATGGGGTTTAGGAGTTTTGCCTATCTATTTCCCAATGAATGTCTGGTGGCTATCGACACCTTGATTACTGAAGTTTGAGCTATTCTATTTATATATTTACTGTTTGATATGTTTTTATTATCCGAAGAAACACCATTTTAAGCTTGTCAGCTGATCCATTTTCTACTCTTATCACAGATGGCAAGGACCCAGAAGAACAAAGCAACTGCCCATCACTTGGGCTTGCTGAAGGTATACTTATCATGCCTGTACTTTTGCCATAAGATGATTTTTTTTCTAGACTCGGATATACATATTATTCTGTTTTCCATGCAGAGCTAACTTCTCCCTTTTGGATACTAGCGACCCTTTATTAACTTTGTTTATAGGATTCCAATGAAGTGACTACAATAATCCTTCCTATTAAAGAAAAGTAAAACACTTATCATTGTAAAATTGCATGGATGTAGTGTGAATTAAATCAAGTGATATAAATTGTCATGATCATATGTTGAATCTGAGAATTGATAGGAAGCAGCTTGTTGTCATTGAACATTTTCACCATGAATAAATTGCATGAATTCGTTAATTTCAATATTCTTACTGCTTGCATGGGTTTTTATTGAAAGCCTGAAACCATGACCACATCATGCTAACCAAATTTTACAAGGGCTCAATTGAGTAATGATCTTACCTCCGTGAGGCGAGGCATAAGCCCTCGATTCAAACCAGTATAGTAAATTAGAAAAGGAAACACAAAAATATTGTCGAAATAAAATGTAAACCATTTTGAAAATCGACCTTAAAAAAATATGAGGAGATTAAAAGTTTATCTTTCAAATAGTGAAAAAGGAATTCTTAAATTCTTTCACTAAACAAACTTGATAATCTACTTCTAGAAAATTGATTTTCTTTTACTTCTTTTCTTATGCCGATGAATTTTATTCTCTTAATGTATCCAGCCAAACTGATTTTTTTTTGTTACTACATTATTTTGATGGTAGGCTAAACTTGCAAAACTTCGGAGGGAACTTCTTGCACCTTCATCGAAGGGAGGTGGTGGTGCTGGAGAAGGTTTTGACGTTACAAAAAGTGGCGATGCGAGAGTTGGTCTTGTGGGTTTCCCTTCAGTTGGGAAATCAACACTTTTAAACAAATTAACAGGGACTTTCTCAGAGGTTTGTAATTCTTGTTATGTTCTTTTAACTATATATAGTTATGCTTGCTGTTATAGGCTATGTGAATGTAGGATGCAATTTCTTTTGTATTCTAGGCTTGTTCTATCTTGACATATAATTTCTCTTATGATTATGGTACCTCGGTGCGGGAAACCTGGAGTTGGCAAAGCTCCAATGAGGTTTTCTTAAAGCTTTTTCTGCACGTGGTTGCAGGTTGCTTCATATGAGTTTACTACATTAACTTGCATTCCTGGTGTAATCATGTATCGAGGTGCTAAAATTCAGGTATTATCATTTGGTCTTTGGAAGAGTAAATTTTAGTTGCCTTTCAGACACTATTGCGAGAGCCATGAGCAATTTGGTTTTCCATCCTATTGGTATATGATTGTATTATTTTGCCTGAACTAAGAAAAGGTTTCATAAGGTGCTTTTGTTGTTCAAGTCTTTTTACTTAAACATAAGGATATTGCATGAATATTACACATGTTCACGGGGATTTCAGTGGGAGCTCTCTTTCTGTTTCGTGTGGATGAATGTCAATTTTAAATATATAGAGAGCCATAGACCTGAGATTATACTGAACAGCATCACAATGTTTGTTAATATTTTTTAGGGGTAAAAGCTAAAGCAAGAAATTTACATAAATCAAGATGCAGGTCTTATTCATACATGCTTTGACTTTTTCAATGATTTACCTATGTTGAATCGGAGACCTGTTCCAATTGCACCCTGGGTTGTCGATTCTAGTCTAAGAATCATTAATGAATCTATGGTTGATGCAAAACTATTCATTTACTTATTGAAGGTGCCTGATTCTTGGGAAAAAGTTTATATATCTTCTTTAAGTGATATATAATATATTTCAAAAATGCTCCCCTGGCCTCTGATGTCCATTTAAAAGACATTGCTATATGATCCCTTGTTAGTAAAGTTCGTCTATACAGTGAAGGAGCAGGACTATTGGTTGGCACATCTATATAATCTGATTTCTGCCCATGTCCTCATTTGCTCAGTTTTGTATATTACTTCTCTTTTGAAAGCTTCCGACACATGCTGATTGATTGCTATGGTATGCATTCCTTCGGTCTTTTTGTCATTAGATGTAATGATGATAATATTTATCTAAACAAGACCTTAAAGACTTAAAAAGTATGTTGTCTGTTTGGGCACTCGATGCCGTTAATGCTTCAGAATAGTTTAAAATGAGTGAGAAATATGGGATGACAGTTGAGTTTTAGCATTTACATTGAGAAAGAACTTGATTGGAAGATGGTTTCCAAAATCAATACTATCACTGCTTTCTGTTTATTTTTGGATGATTTATTGTACTGTGAGAGAACAAATTTTAAAGTGCATATTTTTAAAATTCAGTTTGCATGATAAGAAAGATTTATATACCATGCAGGATTGAGGAATTTGAGGTTCCTTTCTTTTTCGGTTGGATGCTATATATGTTTCATCATACCTTCGAATTGTCTTTGTGACTCATATCTAGCTCCAGTGCGTTTTTCTTTGTTATCTTTTTATTTATTTATTTTTTTAATTATATGTCTGGCTAACTTTCTTATGATGAAAGATATAGTTGTGGGAATGTAATGTAACATTTATGTCAGAAATAGCAGCATCACAATTTACATTCTGAAATCACATCCTGAGCCTTTTTTCAGTACTTACTTTGGGATGTTCTTCCTGGTTTTGTTGGCAGCTATTGGATCTTCCCGGTATTATTGAAGGTGCTAAAGATGGCAAGGGTAGAGGTAGGCAGGTAAGATATGGCACTCGCTGCTGGTGATTTTATTATTGTTATCTTGGTAGTTTTTTTAACTCTCTCCCATCTATTATCGACATGGATGGCTGTTTTCTTGATTTAGTGTCTATTTGTCTGCCTGTGGTGTGAGTTTTGCTTGTATGTAGCGGTGATGGTGGATGGTGGTTGGACTTCTGTAATGTACTCATTCCATCCCAATTTGAATGCCCTATTTTGGTTGGCACAATATATATATTGGAGAAGCTTTCAACCATGGTAAATTTTCACTTTTGGGTTCCTTCTTCCCCACCTTGGGTCACCACAACCGCTGCTAGACATAGAGGAAGGCCACCATTTGCATAAAATTTACAACACCATCACACTTCTACAAGTCTACAACTATCAACCAACAATCTCTACTTTAAATGTCACACTCTAAGGGATGGAGGAGAGAATTTTCAACTCTCCTAACACTTATAATCAGAGACTCAAAGTAATTCTCTTTGATTTTGGTCTTCCCAAATACTATGTGGTCCGCCCCCCCCCTAAACAACATGCACTTACACTGAAAATAAAGCTCCCAACCGTCTTGCCTACTGTACCTTTATGAAAATACTTGAAATTGAAAATTTGTAAAGAAAGTAAAACCATGGATCATTCAACTGAAGCCCTTTGATGGATGAGACTGTAAATCAGTGAATAAGGGGCAATGTTGTCAAGATAGATGAGAATGCGTTGATCAAACAGAGGCTGTGCTCCTAGTGCCATTGATCTTACCTATTGACAAAGACATTGACAAGATAGATGTTTGGTAACGAAATTATCATATCGTCTCTACCTAGAGAATGCTGTAATTTTTTTTTCTTATGACATCGTTTTTAGGGTGCAAGTATTCTTTAAAGCTTGATGATGAAGTTAATATGGTTATTAGCTTGTTTTTAATCTTATTCTTTTGCTTGGTACGTGAATGTGCTCTTCTGAATTCAGGTCATCAGCACTGCTCGGACATGCAACGTTATCCTCATTGTTCTAGATGCAATAAAGCCAATTACTCACAAACGTCTTATAGAGAAAGAGCTCGAGGGATTTGGCATAAGGTAACATTTCATGTTGATTCATTTACTCAATGTCTCCTTTTAGTATTTGTAAAATGAATTGGTATTCCGTCACTCCTCTCTCAACAATTAGATGTTTTTTTCCTTCTTCCCTGAAAATAGGTTAAACAAGGAACCACCAAATCTGACATTCCGCAGGAAAGATAAGGGTGGGATAAATTTTACATCAACAGTTACCAACACACATCTGGACCTTGAAACTGTGAAGGCAATCTGCAGCGAATACAGAATTCATAATGCTGATATCAATCTTAAGTACGATGCAACTGCTGATGACCTCATAGATGTCATTGAAGGCAGCAGGGTATATATTCCTTGCATCTATGTTGTCAACAAGATCGATCAGATTACACTTGAGGAGCTGGAGATTTTGGACAAACTTCCACACTATTGTCCAATAAGGTACTACAATTTCAGCTTTCATTTCTGGACTTCAACAGTTTATTGGGTTGCAGAAGTTTGTTTTTGGGACCATACACAACTCTGATAGACTTATGAATCAGAGCCGTGAATTTTTATAGAACCATTACATTTGTTGCATGTAAAGTTAGCAAATGACTCAACTTGGTTTGTGGTTTCGTTCACACAATGGTTGAGAGTTCACATGTTCAAACCTTTGACTGGACAAACTTTGCAGAAATATGTCTGCGCCAATAGATTAATACTTCATTATGCACTTGTTATGTACTCTGTTTGTTTGACACAACTTTTTCATTCTTTCTTTATCTTTTTCCTTGAGATTTGATCTTCAGGTAGAGAAAGGAAAAGGGCAGAGGCAGTGCAGAGAACAATAATTCTACTTTTTCTATCAGTTTAACTTTATTTTGGAAAGGAAAAGGAAAATAAATATGTTTAGGACAAATACTTGTTATACTTTTTACCTTGTCATGTGTTTTCAATTTTCAACAGGTCAAGCTTTCAGCACAACTACAATAGAAATGAAAAATGATGGCTCACGGCCTTTTTAGCAACAAGTATCATACTGCTCATTCAATATATTATTGGTCTATTCAAACCTTACAAAATGCTAATATTCTACCTCTGTTCCCTTGTTCCTAGTAGTGTAGTAGTGTTAGACTATTTGAAAATGGTATGGTGGGAGACTTAGAGTTCTGTTACTTTTAGCCATTAACAGGCATATATTACTTGTATACTATACTCTAAATCATGTGCTGATTTTTTCTTTCTTTTGTCGTTAAGAGATGTATTGTAGCTACATGTTCAGTGATTGTTTATTTAATGGTTAGTTATTAAATGTAATTCACGATGAATTTCCTCAGTTCTCATCTAGAATGGAACCTTGACGGTCTGCTGGATAAAATATGGGAATATCTCAACTTAACTCGCATATACACAAAGCCCAAGGGGATGAATCCAGACTATAATGATCCCGTAATATTGTCATCGAAGACAACGACAGTTGAGGACTTCTGCAACCAGATACACAAGGACATGCTCAAACAATTTAAGTAGTAAGTCCTCTTCCCAAATTCGTTGTTTTTGAAGTTCTTATTTGTAGTCAAATTGTGTCTCCGGAGGCTATTCTAATTAAAGGTTCAACCAATTCAAGCGAACCTAAAAAGGTGCAGGATTTGAGGCATTGTATGAAAGCTTTACAATGAATGAAACTTCTTTGGAACTTCAATGATTATTACTGAAGAATGGACGAGTCTAGAAACTCTGTCAAATTAAAAAAAAACAAAAAAATAAAAAACCACATTCTTCATTGAACAAACGAATGCATATTTTGCTATAAGCCTATAAGGAAAAATATCGTGCCATATTGAATCTGTGCATAGAGAAAACAGATGATTATGGGCAGCACTATCCTTTGAGCGATCGATTTCTGTTGGTAAAGTGTGTGAGAGATGGATCAAGAGAAAGTATTCGAAATAAAAAGACTTTATTAAATTCAGCCAAATATGTAAACTTCGGCACAAATTGAAATTCATAGGTTTTTATATTATCCCTATTTGGTGGTGATTAAAATTAGATTTTTAGTAGATTTTAATAAAAGTATTTGCAATGTGTGGTTGAAAAGTCGTGAGACCCATGAAATATGTGGTTAATATTGATTGTTTGAGCATTGTAAATCCATGCATGTTGCAAAGTATATCCAAATGGTTCCATGGTATATCCACAGCTTGAAACGGCTTTTAATTTTCATCATTTTGTTTGTTGTCGATTGACCTGTGGTTTTATTCAATAATGTAGTGCATTAGTTTGGGGTTCGAGCGCGAAGCACAAGCCCCAGAGGGTAGGCAAGGTAAATTGATTAACTTGTATGACTCAGAATATTTCCATCATTTCAACTTCTATGCACCTGCTCCCCGTAGACATGGCGCATATCATGTTTGTTTCCGGGTGATCATTTTTTGGCCATTTAATTTCCAGGAGCATGAACTTGAAGATGAAGACGTCGTGCAAATCATCAAAAAAGTTTAATTTTTTAGAACTTACAATTGGCACATCATTCATTATCTGGTGCATACGGCATGAAAGTTCGAGTGGTAAAAGCTTTTCCTCGTGTGCTTTTCATGCGGATTTAGGCACGGGACAGAGTGCAATGAAGGATAACTTGGTTTACAAGGCATTTTGTGGTCAAGGAAGTTCACTACTTGTTTTTCATGTTATTTTTCCTTGCACTTTTGTAATTGATGACTACTTATGTAAAACTTGTAGCCTCAATAGCAGATTCAATAAAACTTGAGTCTATATTTTTCGATATGCAATAGAGAGAGATATGATGTAATGGGCGTGACATTATTGGGTCACTGAGTATATTCGAATGTTTTGGTTATATTTTCTATTATCATCCTTCCTTGTATAAATTGGTGATTTCTTCTTTTCATGGTTAAAGAAACTTAGGAAATGAAAATGGCATCGAAATGGCAAGTCTTTTATTGGAAAATAGTAATTTGAGAAAGTGTTTTTGAATTAAACGTTGGGATTGTTAAGTCCTTGCTGTGGTGTACAACCAACCATTGCATTGTAAAAATGGGATTAATGATCCAAAGACCTACTAAATTTACTGGGCCGGATGGAGATTGACCCTCGAGTAGTTGAGTGTGAAGGTAGAAGGAGCTTGACCACAAGGTTCGCCCATCGAGTAGGGATGAAAATGGAGTGAAAGGGCTATCTTTTAATGGATAAATGTTACTCCATGGATAACAAGTTGATTTTTCCTACAAGCCACTCCAACTGGAAGGTTTAGCATCAGCTCTTAGCCACTAGGATGGTCAAGCCATACCAAACAATCAAAATGGTCCATTATGAAGGTAGCTCTCTACAAAATATTTTTAGCTTTGTACATTAAATAGCATAGTATCCCATTATAAACAAGCCTCAAAAGGCATCACTAATTATGTAAGAGAGAGAAATGCATCAATAATTTTCAATTTTCCTTTGTCAAAACAAAGTGACTTAAGGATTTTCGGATTACATCATTAACACAAATTTAAATAAAAATTGCACCAAATTGCTCCATCATGCTTCAGGCTTTCACACAACAATTAAAGTAGCTGAAGATACTCCTCCTTCCATGTAATATAGAGTCAAAATCAATGTCAAGTGACCAAAACACTAATTTCCCGTCGCTATGGTGGGTTTTAGACAATGTATAAAGAGTAAAATTCTATATATTGTGTTGTTCAGTACGACATACCAAATATATATAACTAAAAGTATTATAGAAGCTGGTAAGAAACATTAGCGTGCATGGACGTACAGTTGGAGAGTGATTTTTATGATAGTTGTGATAATCGCGGGAATTATCATTGCTGCCCGCAATTGAATTTCTCGTGGTCGAAGGGATTAGCTCTTTCTCATTTCCAAGACGGGCTCTTGGAACATCCTTCTTGGTTTGCATTCTTGTTTGTCTGATTTTTGAGAAATCCATCGAGTAGTCAGGCAACGTACCCTTTTGATCCCAGTCCCCGAATTGTGGTACCGATAGCCATATTGCATTTCTCTACAAAGTAAAGAAAATTTGCAATCAATACATTTGTGGACGAAATGATTCAGCATGACTAACACAACCTTTTTGGCTTTTTCAATGCATCACTCAAAGATCTTAATAAAATAACAGAGAGAAATTACAATGATAAATAAGCTCTCGTCAAGAACCAGACCTTCAATTTCTTTCCTTCTTCAAAACTAAAATAAATCCAAATTTGAGAAATTTGACTAGTTCTCATTGACAAAGTAAGTCTTTAATTTCTTTAATGGCTGATCATTTGATTATGTTATTACTTTGATTACCATTAACCAAAGGATTTCAAAATTCTGTTAACTTAGAAAACTTGGGGGTTGATTGACAAAACTTTCAATAAAAGTTGATAATTTGTATATTTCAAAAGCTAGTAAAAGTCGTATATCCCATAAAATATGTGATTAAAATTGAAGTTTGACCCATTGAGAGGAATTTAACAAATATGATACACACACGCACACACAGTTTGAGAGATTTCTTAAGCACAATAAAGAATCTTTTGTAATGCAAAATCAGACAAGATAACCTCTAGGGACACGTAACCATTTTTCTTAGCCAATAGAAGAGCTGATCAAGCTTGGTAATTTATCCTCACCACTATTTCTCGAGTTTTAACCTTAAAATGTAGATATCCTTACTAGATAGGACCATCCTTATGTTCAAATGACACCTCCCGAACATTTTTGAGAGGTGTGTTTGGGACGAGGACAAGGACGAGGACGACAATATCTAAAGAAACAAATTTAAAGATAGATCCTAAATGGCCAAACATGTTTGAAAAGAAATTAAGAATGGTTGGTGGTTACAAGGTTGTTGATAAATTTATGTCACCTTGCACATTTTGTCTTGTCATGGCTGACCTTTTAAAAGGAAAATGACAGTTGGAGATTCTTGCTCGTACAAAGCAGAGTAAGAGTCCGTTGGCAAAAAAGTGCATTTTTTTTTCTTGACTTCTCTCAAAAGTGCTTGCTTAATCATGAATGGAAAATAATTAATTATTATTAATTTCTTTATGAAACAGACATATATCAATAAGTTTGTGTCATACCTTTCGTTTCACTCCCAGTTCCCATGTTAATAGAAGTTGGACTTTTTTTTTCGATGGCAACAAAAAATCTTCGCTGTATATAAGCGTTTCCGAGTAGACATTAAGCCCTTGTTTGAACCCCATTTTTCCAAAGACTCATTTTTTTCAAAATTCATTTTCAGCCACGCACCAAGAAAATAATTTCACGTAAATATAATTCTTTTCTAATTTTTTAACCATATTTTCCAATAATAATAAATCACTATTTCAAAACACATTTTGGTTCAAACAAGGGCCAAATTGATAGTTTGACAGCATAACTTAAAAAATGTTTTTGAATTATCGAAAGAAGACTGAAGCCATGGTTAGAAACCAGAAAATCAAAATCACAGGTAACAATTGCATGGTGTTCCGGGCTACACGAAGAAGTTTTACACATTTTAACACGTACTAACCAGAGAGCCTCGACCGGGCTCTAAAAATGCATGGAAGTTAATCTCTGAAAACACATCATGCCAATATACTATATGTCTAAGAGATATTCAGTCAACTGAATAAGTATTGAGATCTTCATACGTTAATATCTGTACGCTTTGATCTCGACCCACTTATCTCTTGGTAGCCCGTCAATGCAAATCGTGGGATGTTATAATTGTCCGGTGTTGACATCGGCTTCTGTGGATAAAGCGTGGGAGGTGGCGTCAGGTTGTGCTGAGCCGGTAGCAGCGGAGGAAGCGCATTGTACTTGTACTGGTCGCCAATCAAACTGCAATTGAAAGGAGATGCAGCAAATAATTAAACAAGGTTAATAAAATATCCTTCGGGGTTTTTTTATTTTTAGAAATTTCATGCTTCTAATATCAATGGACACTGAAGCTCGACCAAAGTGCATTTCGTTCCTCATAAGCACGTGATACCCGAGGGTGCAAATTCGAACAGCTAAAGAAAAGCCACCGAAATATGTGGAGTGCTATTAGCAAAAAAATGGGATAATTTGGATATGTCATCATGATTATGCATATACTATGTAAGACTAGTTCATAAGCTTTTATCGAAAAATATACCAAAAGTTTCCTCAGCAATGCTTTTCACGTTATACCTGGTATTCATGTTCTGCTGATCCTCATCACTCGAAATTTCACTTGATTGTCCCAATGACTTGTGAATTGAGGTCGACCAAGGGCTGGCGCCAGGCAATTCATCTGAAAAGTATCTTCGCCTGATCAACTGCGTAAAACATACAGTTTTATCATAGTTCCATAGAGAAATTGAAGCATGGTGTAGAATGGGAAAAACAGACCATTCGAAAAAATTTCATCATAGCTTCTTTATCGTATCTCGCTTCTTTAGCAGCCTGTACCCATCAAAAGACAATTCTAACTTAGTCTGCTGGTAAGGATATACAACATAAGCAATCTTAATATATTGAAAAATTGATGCTGCAAATAACATCGTGTTTATCTTTGTTGGAGACAATGTTTAAATAATATACATGTGATCTTATCTAACACTTTAAGCTTCTAGATCAAGTTCAGAACGGTATTAGAGCATGCCAATGTCCAGGATTCAAGTTTCACCGCCACCCATTTCAATGAAATTGTGCACGTGTTAGGCTTTGATGGAAAAATACAAATCCAACCTACACGTGAGGGGGACGTGTTGAAGACAATATTTAAACGATATAAATGTGAACTTATCTAACTGCTTAAACTTTTAGATAAAGTGGTTCAACAATCTTAATAATTGAAAACTTCCTAAGATTCACTTTAAACACTACCTTTAATGGCATTTCCCCTTTCTTTTTGTTTAGTACACGGTATTGTACACGACTAGAAAATAAAATGAACAAGATTTTAGATTCCTTTTCTAATTATTATTGTGCAGTGCTATCCAATCTTCCCTGTGAAATATGCTAGCTATGTATGTCAGGAAGACAGTCACAGGTGTATAGTTTAGCAGCTGTATTTCTGAACCAACAATGTTTACTCTGAATACCAAATTATTTTCTAATCAATCTTACTGCTAGAAGGCCTCCACTGCCCGGGAAGCTCTCCATCAATGGGAGTTCCTCACTCGATGGAAGTAATCCTTGCTTCTCAACCCACTGGCGAGCAACATCAACAAGATTTCCACCGCTTCCTCTTGTATTCTTTTTTGTAGCAATATCTGCTTTGTTACCGATAACTATATAGGGAACAGGAAGGCCACCTGGACCTCCAGACGCTAAAGGAGCCAAGAATGTCCCTGTTGCTGCAATCTCTGCTGCCCACTTCTGCAAGCTTGTCTTCGTCCTCCTTTGTGAAAGATCATGCACAAACATTACACCTAGATCAAAGTTCAGACAAGGAAGAAAGGCTCGTGATCAGGAATATCACAGTTAAAATGCATGGAAATTCAAGCATGATTCCATTTGGAACAAGCAAAAGACTCATTATTTACCATTGATTTGTGAATAGAACAGGGACCGGCAATCTCTGTATCGTTCATGCCCTGATACATCCCAAAGTTCAATAAAAAAATCTCTCTGTACATCACCTTTGATGCTCTTCGAGGAGCTACCAGAAGTTCCATACGTAGTATGCTGCATTAGAGACACAGGAAAAGATCATCGAAGATATAAAAGCTTGTTTGGCACTGTTTATAATCAGTCAAGCTTACTTCTTATCCACACATTTCGTAGGACCCAAAAGTATTATCCACTTATCCACCATTCATTTCTATCTATTTATTATTTAAATTGACTATAATCACTTCCCAAACCTGCACTAATCTAGTTTTACCTATCAAATAATTGTGATGAACAAACAGAAGTCTTACCTTCACGCCAACCACACAGCCAATTGTCTGAGGAGGGCGAGCAATGGAAGAACCTTTCATAATCAGATGAACGAGAGAAGTTTTTCCGACACCTTCAAGAAGATCGAGAGTTCAATATGGATTTCACTGTCGATGAAATAATATATAGACATAGCTGATTTGTAAACTATTATATGAAACATGGCTAAAAGTTCTACCACACAGACCTAGAATTTGAACATCAAGTTATGCTCAGCAGAGTTCGAACAATAACATTCTCCATATTTTTATATATTGTTTTATGTTTCCAGAAAGACTTACATATCAAAATAAAGAACATTCATTTGCTGGGTTTCTTGGTTTTTATTCAGTAAACAAATACATATACAGTGTTCAAAAGAGCAAAAACATATACGTTTTTTTATTTATTTCGGATCCGAAGAACGAAAATGGTGCCTAAGACATTCTAGTAGAGCAACAAATGCACTGTTTCACTTGTCTGAAATATGGACCCATGTGCAGGAAAAAATTCATAATCACTTGACTACATTCCCAAAAAATGACCTTTTTAATCATGTATCGGAGAATGCTCCTAATATTACAAACAACGCATGGGGACATTGCAGCATATAGCAGCGATCATCAACAGGAAAATCATGGAATCCAAGAATTGTGCTTTTTAGGTTGATATATTTTAATTTTTATATTATAGATAGAGACATAAAATAGAAAAAACCAACGAGTGTCAGCTTAAATAACATTCATTCCTCTGGGATACAGTTCATTGCAAGTGTAAGCTGTGATGCCCCTTAGTCTCAAAACCATTTCTTTTACTCCAAGTCTCCAACACCCCTTCAAAGTGACCACCATACTCTATCCTAACCAATTTGTAGACCTTTACATTTACATGTTTACCCAAGCATTAAAAATCTTACAGTACTCTTTCTGCATTTTATCAAATACAACTAAAACCATTTCATATAATCTCCAAAATCCTTTCCACAACTTCCATCACAATCCACCCTGACCAAATATGCGTATCTTGAAAGTTTTCCAAGTTCACTCACTGCAGGCAAAGCCTTCTGTCTACAATGTACATCACTCCTTCCCAGATGGTCCTTGTTGTCCAGAATTTATATTTATTATATTTACACTGGATACTTTCTGTACTATAGAAATTACAATTTATGATAATATCTAACATCGCAGTCCAATTATTTCATTTTAAATTAAAGACATAACAATTCATCAGTAAGGTGTTAAATCCTATTGTAATTATCATACAAGTTTCGAATCACATTTTTTATAACATAAAGTGAAGTATCAGGTACCAATTCAAAACCAAAACTAATTCTCGTGCATGTCATAACTGTACATAAATCAACTTTGAAATTTTATTCTAAGCTCATAATCATCCATTCAAGCATTTAATATTTCAAGCCCTTGCCCCCTTCAGATATTAATCAAATGAATCAATTCTATTATTTCTTCTCACTATCATGCATTTACATATTGCTAGTCAAAAGATCACAAACAGAGGGACTATAGGTGTGCAAGGAATGGAGGCAGATAAAATTGTAAACTAAGGTGGGCTTCACCCCTTGGCCCTTGCCCCTGGAAAAAAAGAGGGCCTAAATTTTTTTTCTTCGCACACATAAATCATGACAGTTGTAAATAATTTTATAGCTGGCCCTTCAAATGTTTTACAAGAACAGGACTCCACTAATTGAAAATTATCATAGATTCATGAAAAAACAATCAAATTTAAGGCTTTTTGCCCATAAAAGTCAGAATAGATATATCTAATACTCAAAAGCAGCTATACAAGATGAAAATTAAAACTAACTACAGTGTAAATAATCAATGTGCATTCCTATTTAGGGTTAGCCTTCCTTTTAATTCCTCTTCAGGTTTGCCTTTTATATTTCTGTTGTAGGATAAAAGCTAGTTAAAAGGAATGGAAAAAAAAAGTCTAATTTTTGAGACAAAGTTAGTCCAAACCTTTCCTCAAGTCAATAATACATACCCCGTAAAAACGTACACCCAGCCACTTCTCTCTCTTTCCTACTTTACTTTTTGTCATTTTTCCAGAGTTTTCATCAGGCATCCATCTTTTGGTGAAGCTAGAGTTGAGGGTTAGGTGGTACAAATTACAAATTATTCCTTTCTTGAGTTTTCTTTTCACTGCAACGCTCTACTTGACCTCATCATACAACTTGTAAGAATGAGCTCATGATGGATAATTTTAGAGTGATATATCCAAATATCATTTCATCTTCAAGTCAACTTCAATTAACTACGAAATTATGCACGATTGGACCTAGAAGACATGAATACTCAACTTTCTTGATCAATGTGTCATCCAGCTTATTAAAAATTGGGCCAGCCATGTAGCAACACAATAATATTTTCGAATGAAGAAAGCAAGATGAACAGAATCGAAACAATCAATGTAATAATCTTTACACTCAATAAATAGAAATCAAATTAACATCTAATCTTAATTTTAGTTCTATGAACCGTTCGACACCGCGTATTTTCTTAGGAGCAGTGAAGACTAATTTTCCTCCAAAAAGGAGATAGCCCAGTCACCTCCAACACTATTTAGATCTCTACTAAGATTTTCACACTTGAAACCAGCCAAATGTCTATGAACTGTAACCTTATAGCATGCACTCAGAAGGTTAATGCAATTATTTTTACCTATGAAACATCCACCAATAGCATTCTTCTGTTTAATTCTATCTCCAACATAGAACTGTGATAAAATTAAGTCTCCATTAAGCAAGAAACAGGACATCCATATTATATTAAACTTGAACCCACAAAGAAATTATATTATATTTTTATAATGAAACACTCAAGACAATTTTACCATTTAATATGGACACTGACCAAACACACTAGGACACATTATTTTACCAACTCTCGGCACTTCCCACTCTCTCTCTCTCTCTCTCTTACACGTAATACAATACAGCAAGGTGTATTTATAGATGACACTGTCGGTGGCTTCCTTCTTCTACATATTTCTATTATGTCGGTGAAGACACATTCCTAATTCTGGATAATTCCCTTCACGGCGGTGGAAATAAATGGTACAGCAGCCATTCTACAATCTTCATCTCTTGGTACAAATTGTAGACAATTTCGGAAATTGATAGATGCAGATGAACAGCCAAAATATTCTGGAATTTTCCTTTGAAGTCGGTGGTGATTTTTCAGCCCATTTACAATCCAAAAGCATTAGAATTTGAGGCTCCCTGTGTTCATCTACAACAGACTCCAAAACCGAAGAATAAAACTGTGCAAGTCCTATGTTTGATATGGTAGATTGGACAACATTGAACAATACTCAATAAGGCAAAGAAGTATAAAATGTTGTTCATCGTACCGGCTGTCTACAACTACATGTTTTAGGTCCCCATATCGTCATAAAATCTACTTAATCCCACAAGTGGATACACATACACAAAAGAATCCATCAAATTACCTTCTATAATTCTGCAGTTTCAAGAAAATACAAACTTCGAGTAACAATATCAATAGATTAAACCCCATCCACCACCCCCACAACAAAAAAAAATGAACAAATTTATCAATCAATATACAAATATTAGGGCAAAATTCATAAAACAATAGGATTTTTGAGTTACCTGAATCTCCAACAACAAGCACTCTGACTTGCCCACAAGGAGGTCCACCATTCTCATTGTTCTCCCTTTCCTTTTCGCTCCAAAACATATTTCCTTCCTCCAACCCCAAGAAAATTTGCAAAATGCCCAAAAGATTTCAACACACTATTTACTCAAGTCCCATAAATAAATACACTATATCTCCACGAAAACCAGCACTTTCTCAAAGTTGATCTTTTATATTCCAGCGCAAAAACCCATATCAAGCCCAGAATAAGAAAATGGCAAGATTCAGCTTCAAGAATCCAGCATTGTAAATCCCCATAAAAAAATGCTCAAAATAGAAGTAAATAAGATCTGAAAGAAAATGCTTAAAATATTGTAGTACTATATTATCAAACAAATCTTGGGGTATTGTACATTAAGAAATGACAGAGAATCAGAGATGAAGGAGTGATCTGAAGGGCAAATGTGAATGGAGTTGAGCGATGAAATGAACACAAAATGAGAAAATTGGTTTGATCTGTTATTAGAATACCTCGCGCGCTGTGTTCGAGTAGCAATTTAACCCAATTCTATTGCAATGTTTCGAAAATAGTCCAACTCTAATAAAAGATAAAAGCGTTAAAGGATAAATAGTTAAATTTTGGTGGTCAAAATTACGTTTGATTGAAATGAAAAATATTTTCAAGAAAATAAAATATTTTTTTTTTGAGGAAAATAAAAATCTACTCTCTCAAAGAAAGTGTTTTTCCTTAAAAGCAAGAAAAATTAGGCATGTTTTTAAAAGTTGGAAAATATTTTTCATGGAAAAAAAATAGCTATCAAACACTTCAAAATATGAATTTGGATAAAAAACTGACATTTTTCATAAAAAATAAATATAATCAAACACATCATAAATGAACCAAAATAATACAAAATTTTGAGTTCTTATAGTAAATCGTTTTATTTATTTATTTCAGATCGATTCTCAATTTTTTCGATAGAATCAACTGGTCTTGTCAAATTCTTAAAACGTTGTTCTATTAACCACGGTCACATATGGCTAAAAATATTGATATTTACTAAATTTATAGCTAAATTTTAGTTAAGCTATTTGTTTATGTAAAAATATTCAAATCAAAAAACTCATTTTTAGGAACTTCAATTTAATTATTTTCATTAATAAAATGTTGAATG
>CAIGRQ010103142.1:0-15607 GCA_903798375.1 Fraxinus sp. D2006-0159 | reverse complement strand
TTAATTAATTATATTATATATAATTATCTTTTTATATATATATGTGTGTGTATGTATATGTGAAACTTCTGATTTTTGAAATATGAAAGTTGTTTTGTCATTTTTGAAATAGTGTAAGATAAAGGTAAGATTTATGTATTTTTCCCATTAATAATTGGGCCAAAAAAATGAATTTAGAAATTTGTTGGGTTGGGCTAACTAAGAGTTGGAGCATAAATTAAAATAATTTAATATAAAAAATAAAAAATTATTTAGATTCGATTCTTCGAACTGAGAACCAAACAAAACCTATCGATTTTCGATTCAAATATCCATTTGGATATTTGACTTATGAATAATCGCTCGGTTTGATTTCATCCGATTCGAGAGTTTTGTTCAGCGTCACAAAAAATTCACGAGAGTCAAATTGGTAAAGGGTAGGTTTGACATTTCCTACTGTAAATCCATATCCAGGTGTTGCATTGTTGAGACAAACCCGTTCTTTTGAACTGAAACAACCGCAAAAGTAGAGGCTCGCCCGTGCTTTGATTTTCTCTCTCTCTCTAAATTCTCTATTTTCCGGCCATTTTCTCATTTTCTCTACCGAAGCTCTCTCCGGATCACAGTTATAATCTAAAATACATACAAATTTTCCATTCATAGATAATTATTCGTTTATTTTTTTGATTTTTACCCTTTCGTAATTCACTGATGTTTACTGATTGACAGACAAATACAGTCACCTTTCGTTTAACTGAGAAGTAGACGAATCTCTATATTGCGCCATTGCATCCGAAGCTCCTCCACAAAGCTCTAGCGTGTCATCCCAGGCAAGTTTAAATTCCCCTTGCAGGCATCCCACGTGATTTTCGTTTATTTTGTTGATTTTTTCCGACTGTATGTACAAGTCCAGAATAAATCAATATTTCTTTAACGGTTTCGGAGGTTTTTTGTCTATGGTTTTTGTTCGTGCTCTGGAAAATCGTATTTTTCTTTAAATCTCGTTTTTGCCTGGCATTTGTGTTTGCTCTGTGTAGAAGAACGTGAATTTTTGTGGAAAATTAATTTCAATGTAAATTCATGTTTATCTCGCCTTCAATTTCCAATTCCTTTGTATTTTTGCATGTGGTTCTTACTTTGATTTTCTGACCGTGTAAAGTTCTTAAATTTTATATTGGTGACTAGATATCAAAATGGATAAAAGTGATGTAGAGATAGAGGATACTGAAGCGCAGCCTCAAGATTCAACAGAAAATAAACTTTGTTCTGCTAAGTTTGAATTCGGAGGAGAAGAATTGCCTCTGGCTGCTGCTGCCGCAGGCTTTACCAATGCCAGCAAGAATGGGAGAGATGGCCAAACTAATTATAGAACCGATGCAGATGATGAGAGCCATGCTCAGTGTAAGATGAAAGAACAAATCGACTCTAAGAGCAATTCACAAGAGTCAATCAACAGTAAGGGTGAGGTCAGGGACCAAATTAACAGAGAAAGTAAGACTGAGGATCAAATCAACATCAAAAGCGAGGTGGAGGACCAAACCAATGTTATAAATTTAGTGGAGGAACCAACTGATTCTACATATCAAATGGATGAACAGAGTATTACGGGTGGGGGGGTGCAAGCAGAAAAAACCATTGAACTCGGCATGCAGGGTAGACATCCTGTTGAAAATGTGATGTTGGAGGAAAAACCTACCGAAAATGTTGAAAATGTTTCAGAGGGAAAAAATCCCAATGAAATTGGCAGGGAGGACACAAATCCTGTCAAAAAAATATATCAGGAAGAAAAGCCTATGGAAAATGCTGACGTGGGAAAAAGTCTTATTGGAAATGGGCAACTTCCAACAAAAGTATCTGAAAATGAAGCTTTTCAAACTGGGAGCTGTGTACCAGACGAGGTTCCACAGTATAAGGATGAAGAAATGGTAGATGTGATTAATAATACCAAGGATGAAACTGTTAAAAATGAGATGAAAGAAGGTGGTACTGAAGTTGTTCTTGTTACAGCTGCAACTGATGAGAATGCCAAGTCTGGTGAAACTGTATCCGACCGTGAAGTTGATAATGCTTCGCTTCCAAATCGTCAAGAAACAGCTATGCCCAATTCTGTCTTCAGATATTCAACTCCAACGGCTGTAGATTCTGGTGGGAAAGCCTTCAAAACAGTTTTTAGTCATGCAAAGGTACTTACTGTCACTTAAATAAAATAGAAGAGGCAAAAGGAGATTTCAAAGTTCAATTATAAAATCAAGTGTAGATATGATAAGAAGACAGTAAAAGATTTCAGTTGCTCATCCTTTTCTTTTAGTTTCAGATTGCAGAGGGTGATGATGGAACGCCAGAGGATCAAGCAGCATTCTTGAAAGAACTTGAATTTTTTCATAGGGAGAACAAAACAGATTTTAAGCCACCTAAATTTTACGGTCATCCACTAAATTGCCTGAAGTAAGTTTGTTCTGGTTTTGATTTTATGACAAGTCTATTCTTGGGTGAATCTTTATTACTTTTCTTCTTCCGCTGTAGGTTATGGAGTGCTGTGATTAGATTGGGAGGCTACGATCGGGTTTGGATGCCATAATATTTTATTTTTGTTTTTTGTATTTGTACTTTGCTGCTGCTTGTTAGCAATAAGAATTAATCATAAATGCTTGAATATTAGTAGATCAGTATCTCTGAAAATTTTGTTGGATTTGGGACATAATATTACATGTTTCGGAAAACAAGTTGCTCATGTGACGCATGAGATGTTTACTTATATTCATCAAATTTTTAGATAAGAAAAAAAGTTAATGTATTGTAAGACTGAAATAGTTGTGTTTTTAAATTTCTAAGAAGTCCAAATAATCTATTCTTGTTTCTTCCTCTCCAAATTACATGTACTCATTGGATTGTTCTGTCTTGCATAATTAGAGATAAATAACATGGATTGATTAATTGATAATTATGCATGTAGTGCTTACAAAACCAAAAGGACTCTGGATTATTGATACTTCTATCTTCCCCCTCCAATTCCTTGCATGCATTCGTTATCTCACATCATTAGAAAAAAGTAGCATGAATTGATTAATTTATCTTCACGCATTACACGATGTTATGTGATCTTCTCCCCCTTTCTGCAAGCATGACCGCATAAAATTGACCTCCCACCCTCTGCCGGATCATTGCCATTTATTTGTATAAGCATGTGAAAAGAGAATGATGCTATGCATCCATTTTATGTTTATGAGAATTATGCTAGATGTTTAAATCTGGATCTGCCCTTGGATGAATTCATCCTTGCAATGATCCTCATTGAAGGGAACATCACCTTTCTTCAGTGTAGGTTCTAGCGAGGGCATCATATAATTCATCTTGCTGACTTATTTTTGGAAAATTATGTCTTCTTACTTTAACTATGTTTTGGTTGGAACCTTAGACGGAGTCAATCAGCACATTTGATTTCCACTCTACGAGAACTTATCTTGACTGTGTTTGGAGCAATGTAGGGTTACTAACCGATTATCTGATCAAAATTTGTTCATTTACACGAATTGAACAGAAACCCACTTTCCTTGTACATATTTAGCCCTGTTGCAGTGGACATTATCTCCCCCCCACCCCCCAACTCCCCGTTGCCTCTCTCTTTCTGATATTGCCTTCTTTTCTCTCCATATTTGTGCATTGACTGTACTTCGTTCTAATATTCTATGAAACTCAGGACATTTTTGTATATACAGCAAATTCATCACTAGCTATTTACTTTTGAGATGGGGAAAGCTATGCAAAAATTATTATCTAGAAAGTTTATGCTGAACATTGACAATGACTATGTCTTGAACCAATTAAGAAAAAAATGTATACTTCTGCATGAGGGCATATATTTTAGTCAGATACTAACCCTTTGTCCTTTTTGCTGCATATTGGTCATAGTTTCGCATAGAAATCAATTGATACTTTTAAGCTCTGAACTCCACTTTCTAGGTTAACATACTTCTTGCAATTGACTAAAATAAAGAAATGAATTTGAATCTACCTTGACAGAGTTTTAGCTACTATATTTGGAACTTACTGAAAGTCGAATATAACCACAACAACTTGCAAAGACTGCAATCTTGCATCTCAACTCATGCTATATGCTGTAATGCTGCTCTAGAAACTTGAACTTCTATCTTTTATTATGATACTAGCATTAATTTTTAGTTTGGCTTCAATTGAGGATTTTAAGTTATAAAGTATATCTGGTGACCATTTTTTTGCTTGTTTGTTGCAACTTTGATGAATGTGAACAGGTGACAGGGTCAAAGTTGTGGAGGCAAGTGGGAGAGTCATTTCATCCTCCAAAGTAAGGTTCTTTATGATTATCTGATCAGTTGCTGGATTTATAGAGTTAAATCTCTGAATTAAGTGATTTTTTGAACTGGTTTTTCCAAATACAAATGATGGACATCAAGTGAGTATGCACGTGTAGTCACAATTTATGAAATGTCTTTTAGCAATCCAACAATGCTATATTATCTTGTTTTATGGGTTTCAAATTTGCAAATCTTGGTTTACTTGACATGCACAAGATGAAAAAAGTTTTGAAAGCTCTGATGAATGCTCCTCTTTTTTGTATAGGACTTGCACAACTATTTCTTGGACATTCCGCATTTTCTATGAGAAGGTTGCTTTTTTGCTACAAAATATTTGTTACATGGATGCAATACATCTTTTTACTATAAAATATTTTGTTAACTTGAATTTTTTGGTTACTAATAGGATTGGAAACGGTGAAATGGCAACCTGGTTTTGATCTCATTGTCCATGCCACTTCTATATTCTATGCTTTATTTCCTTTATTTTTATTTTTTGTGCATTTGAAATGATTAGTTGGAAAATCTGAAAATGCGTCATCCTAACCCTGGACACTTGTGTAGGAAGTGAAATAAGAACTTTTCGCCTTCCAATTTCCAAATTGAAGTTTTTCTATTTGGAATCGTGTAATAGAAATATGGTTCAAAGAAAAACTCTTCATTTGAGAAGGCTTCTTCCTATACCTTTGACCGTTAAAGATGTGTGAATTCACATCGAATGTTACTAAACTATGGAAAGAAAGAAGAATGGATCCTATTCGATAGAATGATCATAACAAGTCATAGTTATATTGGTTGCTATCTGCATTTTATGCTCTTTCGTGTTCAATTACCCGAATACAATCTAAATGAGAAAATTAATTATGGGTACTAATAGATTTAGTAACTGAGAAATGGAAACCTCTTTTCGCATGTTGTATGTTGTTATTTCCTTTATTATGTGAATTTGAAGTGATTAGAGAAAGTCTGAAAATGTTTCACCCCATCCTTGGACAATTGTGTATTGCTCGACAAATGTGCAGGAAGTTAATTAAGAACTGGAAAAGCACGCAAGTTTTTATTGATTGCTCTTTGTAGTATGTGTGTCTGCTAATTCATGTTACCCATTATGGTAGGTTCACGTTCCCCTCCCTTTGCTTACTCTTTCCCATGTTTGTGTGTTAGGCTCTTCTGGAGTATGAAAGACATAAGAGACAGAGTGGCAAGCTTGAACTCCCAGTTCCTTCCCTACCTGAAGCTTCTGTTATTGACCATGAGGCGAGTTTGCATTTTTTTTTTTTTTGGGTACACAGCCCTTGCATTAATCAATTTTTTATTTGCATTTAAATTCTCTTAGTTATATGAAGGATTGTTAAATGCGAACAATTATATTGACTACCAATTGTTAGTTAGATTTTTGGAGATGCACTTAGGAATATGAAGGTTTTAAGTTAAGTGCAAGATGGAACATCGAGTGTTTGATGGAGATGGATCTCTGCAGTACCAACATATCATGATCTCTAAATTTTGATGCTGTCATACATCGAGTGTTGCCACTCCTTTTGTGGATTTTGGGGCTGGGTTATTCACAGTGCCAGCAGTAGTTGTGCTGGTACAGGTTGTTTAGCAGGATGTTGGTGAACTATGCTACCATTAAAATTCTCTCTTTCATGTTTTTTGTCCTTTTTCCCCTTTTGTGGCTAGTTCCAAAATAGCAGATACTTTGGAATGAATGTGGTTATGTTCTGCAAGTTTTTGTCACTGTGGTATGCTGCTGAGCTGGGACAGTGGAAATAAAGAGAATTGTTATTCTATGAACTATGCTCATTCTTTTCTTAACTACAATTGGATGATATAAAGTAGGTGTGAAATAGGAAAATTATGTAGAGTCACATGTCCTAAAGATGATCCAGACAAATTTAAATGAGATGGATGGAGTATGTTTTACAATCATAATTCATTTTTACAGTCAGATTCCTGCCCCATTGTTGTGCCACTCTAGAAAATGGAAAATTTAAAATTCTTGACAAATTCTTGGCTATTAGGCCTAGATTAAAACCATGTGACATTGTTTAGAGAAAAATGCTGCGACCATTAGTGCCTCTAATTTTGTTTGTGTGGTAGTAGATGAAAGCACTTAATGCATGTTTGGCAAAGCTTAACAAATACTTTTTATCCATACATTTCGCAAGATTCACAACTTTATATCCACTTACTATCCACACATTTTGTTGAACCTACAACTTATAAATATACCAAACAAGCACTTAGTGTTAGAGATGCATTTACTATAATGAGGAATTTGATGGGTTTTCAAGAGTTAGCTCAAGAATTGTTTTTGAGTACAATGTGATGTATACCTTTAAGAAACTTCACCTATATTCTTAAGAGAGTGGGATTACTGAAGACTTGCCTCACATTATTATTTCTCTCATTTTGTCTATTTGTTGTTTTAATTCTTCATGTGCCTACTCAACCAGCCACACGGCTAACCATGTCTTTATATAGGTAAATACTTTTAGAGTCAAGGATTAGTGTATACCCCAGGTAATATGTGCCACTTTCTTCCATTTGGAAACAAATCCTATGTTAAATGCATGTGTGAAAATTTATACCTCTTATTTTTCCATACATGGACAGTGAGGAACTACTGTCACTAGCATATACCATTGCTCTTTCCGATTTTGAAATTATTTTCATTCCACATAAAAGACGTGTCAGAAAAAAATTACTTGTGGAACTATTTGTACATTATTCTTTTTTTTGCTTTCACTGTACTCCAGTCTACTATATATATATATATTTGTGCAAACACATTTATGTACATGTGCACATTATGCATGTCTTGCATTTACATAATAATTGGTGTATTTTATACAATTTGAACATTTTATATGAATTACACAGGGAAATGGCTATGAAGGATCAGGTTCAGGACCAGGCAGGGGTAGAAGAGATGCTGCTGCTCGTGCTATGCAAGGTTGGCATGCAAAACGTCTTTATGATTGTGGTGAGGTTGGGGAGCCAATAGTAAAGGTATGCAGGAATCCATATCTTTTAACTCATCTTCTGAGTCCATCTTTTTTAGCCTATGGAGTTCTCATTTTCTATTTTACATTTCTCCGTTAATAATATTTTGATAGGACGATTATCCAAACAATATGGCAAAGCGTGAGAAAAATCTCAAAAGTATTGGTAAGGTTGCTTCATTTAAAAGTTTCTAAAATGTAAGCACCTTTTTAGTTCAACATCTTTGAAATTGTATAAAATGGAATTGTAAGAAGTTGTTTGAATTCTGGAAGTAACATATATGTGCAAGCCCTGTTAGTATTAGTCTTTTTTGTTTTCTGGATAAATGAAAACTAAACTGTTGTCTGGAATCCGGTGTGTGCATTTAGGCTCACTTAAGCAGAAGAGACCAAATGAAGTGGAGCATCCAGTGAAAGCAGCACGTATGGAAGAATTTAAGCAGTTAAGGCTTGCTATTATTTGAACATTTATACTCTTCTGTTTGTCTGTTAAAATTAGGCTGATCTATATCTCGAGGACAGTATGCATAGTTTTTAGCAAGGAATTGAAATTGACCTTTAAATGTACATTACAACCAGTAACCAACTTTGTTTCGTTTGCCACTAATCCGGCCAAGGGTTTTTGTTCTATTTTTTGGCTTGATTTTGTTATCATTGCTGCTTAAGTTTTGTCTCCTTGTAGGATCCTCCAGATTACCTGCAAACAACCTGTCTATAAAGTAGATTGTTGAATAGTTATGCTTGACATCTGTATTTCATGCTTTAATATAAATATTAGTTCTATCATCAACGATGACTGTAGTAATACAAGCATATGAGCTCATGCTAACACACGAGGAACATCTTAGCCTATCAATCTATTATTTTTAAGAACTTATATCGAAGTGTCCATATCCTACTTTGAAAAATCTCGTGTCAAAGTGCCCATGTCTTGTATACATTGCGTGTCTGTATGCTTGCTTCTTAGTAGACGAGTCAATATGATTACTCAATGAATATTATATAATATTGCTTATACGTTGCTTCTTATCATGCCAGAAGTTATGCTTACATTTCTACAATAATTTGGGTACTAATATGTTAGGTCAGACAACTGTATTCGAGGAGCAATGATGCCAAAAGCTACCAGTGTGATGGTAGTTTCTTTGGATACGTGCTGCAGCTTTAACTCAGAAAATTTTCAGTAGAATAGACTTTTTGTATGTGTTAGGGTGGTATTTAAACTTGTCGCCACAGTGTTTCATTGTAAGTAATTTCTAAAAATGCTGGGAATTGTGTTTGTGCAAAAATAGCAAGCATGTCTGGAACTTTTAGCCAAACTGGCTTTAAGAATGGATTGCTTGTTTGCATCTTTGTTACTGTACATGTGTTTGCATGTTAGTTACTGTTTATGTACTTTCCCCCAATTCTTCTCTCTCTCCTCTCACGGAAGTGATTTCACTCTTGCATTTTTACACTGGCCATTGGAGCTTTTCTGAATTGCTTTTCTTTGCCAGGGTGGTTACAACGGTTGTTGATGTTGGTCCACCAGCTGAATGGGTAAAGATCAACATACGCCAAACTGTATGTTTCTGTTAAACTCTCTCTCACGTCTTTTTATCTCCGCACAATTGAAACTGCTGGAGGAGAATTCTAACAATGACTGGTTCTCTATGTGCAGAAAGATTGTTTCGAGGTTTATGCACTAGTCCCTGGGCTTTCGCGTGAAGAGGTATGGACTTCCTGATTACGCTGTCTTATCTTTATGAAAGTAAATCATCAAATTAAAGAAGGGCGCTGCTTCGATAACAAGTACACAGGGATTACATGGCTTTGATAGGCACAAATGTTGATTTTTCATGTTCAATTCTTAGTTAGAAACTATTTCATGGGTAATTCTGTTGTCCATAACTTATCTCCCTTACTGTTTATTTCTTGGAGCATATAGGCTCAATTTTTTCCCTAAAAAATCAACTACATTAATATCGGTGTTGCAAAAATACGAGGGCTATGGTATGATCAGCCATCACAGCTCAACATAGATGAATTGTCTTGGTTTATTGCATATGATTTGAAACTGGAAGCTATTGTCTAAGGAGTTACGGGTTCAACCAGTTCAATTATGAAGTTTCTCACAGGATTGGTGATATGACAAAAATAAGGAATTCACACTACACAGCGGTTTCATTTGTTAAAGCTTTCATTTACTAGGTCAGTATTTGCAGCAGCTGTGATAAAAGCTAAAATGGATACTCAAATTTTGCGATTCTACGTGTTCGAATCAAGTTGCAATAAAATTTACTAGCGAGGACATCTGAATTCTGAACCTCTAATTAAAAACTACTCCCTGTAATATCAATTCTGTTTTTGTTTCCTTTCGTGTGCTAAGAATTTAAATGTATTCTTTTGTCGCTCAAACTGAGATTGCAAACTGAATTAATGTGATGTTTTTCCTTATTGGTGGGCTTAGGTGCGAGTTCAATCCGATCCTGCTGGACGTTTAGTGATAACAGGTGAGCCCGAGCAACCAGACAACCCCTGGGGTACTACAGCATTCAAAAAGGTGATCTTTCTCATCAATACATGCTCTCATCATATTTGGAAAAAAATTACTGAAATGGGTGTGTTTGGTTTATGGGAAAAATCAAAATGGAAATGGATTTCATTTCTGGATATAATAAAAGCTTAAGATGCATAGTAATTGAAAATTCCATTTCTATGTTTCTATCTGCTCATATAGTGAGAGTTTTGCCTTTCAACTATCTTGTTGATATCAGAGGGGAAAATTAAATGTATCCATATTAGTGAACAAATATGTAGTTTTCTATTTAATCTTGCAGGGTAGAGACTCCAATAGGATTAACCAGTTATGCATGGTTTCAGGTGGTTAGCTTACCTGCCAGAATTGATCCACACATGACTTCTGCTGTAGTTAGCATGCATGGACGGCTCTTCATTCGAGTCCCCTTTGAACAGTCGCGTGCATAATTTTAAGGAAGATTTATTAACATTTTGCAAAGGAGCAACGAGGGGAATCATTGTTAGCAACAAACTCCTGCCGAAGTTCATGACTTTGTGAATATTTAGTCTCTAAGCAGATTACTTTTTAGACCTTTCTTAAGTTAGAGGTTGAAAATATTAATGAGACTTTGTTAACTGTGGAGGCTACTTGGCTGTGGCCGCCTGATGACTTAGGTTTCAACACAATGTAAGACAATTACATGATTGTCTTGATTAACTGGGACTTTTATTTTCATCCCTCTACTTCAGTTTCTTGAATGGTTTTTTCATCTTAGTTAGTTGACATTGGCTATAGAACACAACCCGTTGGATAATGTTAGTACCTAGAGGTCGTGATTGTGAAGTAATTTGATTATTAGGTACTTTTCTGTTATTTCACAGGCAACACCAATGATGCACTTAAAAAGCGTACCGGGTTATGTACAAAATGAAGAGCTGTTGAGGGATGTCCTAATTTAAAATTTACGAAGTTAAATTTATCTAGGGGTTTTTTTTACCACCCAATCGAATTTTGATCAAACTTTATCAGCTCTAAACCTTATATTTTTTTGGGTTGACACTTGAACAATCTTTTACTTGTATATATGCATTCCTTTTATATATATATATAAAGGAATGCAAACTTTAAGCATAGTTAGTCTTCAATGACAATTTTTTTCAATTTTGAAACCCATTTTGACGAGTAGAAATTTTGGAATGTGATTGATATGAAAATGTGTGGTGGAAAAGTGATGAAAAGTTTTTGATTTATGTGTAATATTATTTTATTTGGAGAATGTGTTTGAAATGAAAAATGAAAATGGAAATGAGAATGGAAAATTAATGGGTGTTAAACGGGAGCTAAAGATAACATGTTAATTTTTAGAAAAGTTAATTATATTTTTATATCACGAGGTCCAAATATCTATTTTCATATCTTTTATATTTCATCCATTGTCTTCAACAGTTGGATCAAAGTGGTATCACCAATATTTGTTGGATCGACCCTTTTTGCTTCTTGTCGCTTTAGAGAGGCTAGGCGAGCGGTGATGGAGATTAAAATGCCTTAATTTGAAGTCCTTTTATTAATTATTTTTATTCTTTTAAATATGATTTAAATTAAAATTAAAAATAAGAATTGACACGATTTTGAGGTGGGACAAGGATGTGATGTTTTGCCATCCTTACTTTTGACTAATTGAATTGGGCGAAAAAGGATTTACCTATTTTACAATTTTATCACAATAAAAACACGTGTATCTTAGAAATTACCTTTGTAGCGTACTTTACAAAAAAAAATATATTGCGAGTCAACTTCAGATCCTTTGGCCTTCTTCAGTATTCTTCAAGAATTTTAAAAATGGTGGAGATTTTATGTGTATTGACACAAATAAAATTACCTTAATTAAACCTCAATATAATGGCCTATTTATAGGGTCTGTTTGGATCGGATTAAAATCTGATTTTAATCTAAGTCAAAATCAAACAATCAATATCAACACCATCTTTCATCAGTCTCACATTTTTTCAACCACAAATTTTTAAAACTTCTATCACAATCCACTTAAAATCTGATTTTAATTTATATCACACCCCCTCATAATATGAACATGACTTGGCATCTATATCGTAAAAGGACTCTTTTAGTTCATGACTTGGATATAGTGATCCAAATCAAGCTCGTTCTATAAAGTATATACGAATGGCAAATGCATAACATGCTTGACACGTCCCCGTCCATTAATCAATTTCACCTTAGTCAATAATAAATTATAAGAGAATTATACTCTTATAATTAAGTTCATTTCTTATTTTGAAGCCAACGAAAAGACTTAATCGGACACAATTTACTTTGGACCAAGACATGTTGGAAAAGAAAGTTGCTCGTGCTCCCTGGATAGAGCATCCAACCATTCAATAAGCTATTGCCTATTGGGGGGTTTTAGCGAGCGGGTAAATCAATGATATAGATTCTCGAGAAGAGAGGTTCACATTAGCTTACCTTTCCGAGCCTTCCTTTTATGGTTAAGCACCAAGAAATTAATCTTGATACAATCAACTCGTGATCGATCAAGATAATTTATTAATCTCATTCTATTTCACTAAAAAAATGAGATTGCACCCTCAATCTGATTGAAATTATTGAAACTATATATAAATAATAACTACATTTTTCGACTTCTCGTTCTTACGTATTGTCCCGTAGAACATGTCAAATATTCAAAACAACTTAAATAATCAAATGCCCTTTTAATTATACATAAATTCTCGAATTTCAT
This sequence comes from Fraxinus sp. D2006-0159, assembly GCA_903798375.1. Taxonomy (NCBI): domain Eukaryota; kingdom Viridiplantae; phylum Streptophyta; class Magnoliopsida; order Lamiales; family Oleaceae; genus Fraxinus; species Fraxinus sp. D2006-0159. The sequence continues at coordinate 3,031 of CAIGRQ010103142.1, read as the reverse complement.
TTTCTATTTGACAGCCTCATGTGATCATATCACAATATTAATATAACCATCAATGTCGATTTATTGAGCTCAGATTTAATGGTCCACTAAAAAATTCTTTAGGTGCATGGGAGTTTAATATCTTGTACAATACACCATCTTAACTTGTGTAAATTAATTCTAGTAAATTACGTTCCAAGTCGTTTTATTATTGCATTCAAGCAATACTATTTTCATACAAGATATTCATCTATCATTGTATAAATTTAGTTCGTTTGACAGTCCATTGAAAAACAGATTTTGTTATAGTCAGGAACGGAGCTAGAAAATGACACTGGGATGACCTAAAGTTTAATTTTTTTGGAATGAATTCACGTCACCAGAGTATATTCACGACAAAGATTGTAAGACACTAAATAAAGTAAAAGTCTAGATGTCTATCCTAAAATGTCCCACTAGATTTTCCTAACTTTCCTTTCCAAATAGAAATCAACGCTATCTTATAAAAATATAAAAGTACATAAGCATGATGGCACAAGTAAAGACTCTTAACTATTGACTTTTCTGTGTTGAAAATTGGTTTAGAAGATTGAAAATTTGGTGTGTCAAAACCAAAAACTTGAAAAAAACAATGTCTTTTGTGTCAACTTCGACCAAATATTCGGACTTGATCCGATGTCAAATTACAAAAGTAAATAGATCAACTTATTTTACTCTTCAAATAGATCGTCGTGGTATATTTGGAATCTCAAAACCAATTCTGGATAAATGAGAAATTTCGGTCCAAAGTTGAGATGAAAAATAGAGAAAGCTGTTTGAAAATTTGACTAAGGCTATTACTAACTTATAGCTGAACTATCGCTCGAGCGAGTGCTCAAGCGACAGGCCAGCTCGCTCGAGCGACAAGCCAGCTCGCTCGAGCGACGGGCTAGCGAAAAAGTCTTTGTTTTTATCGCTCGAGCTAGTTGATGGCAACATGCTAGCAACAAGTGAATGGAGCAACCTTTGGCAAGTGTTGTTGAGTTTGGAGCGCGACATTTCATTCACAACCCTTCATCATCTATATATAGGACCCATTGTACGTCCCTTTTGCATCCCATACCATATTTGCATTGAGTATTGCATTAAAACTCTTGCCAATCACTTCCAAATTCATCAAATACCATTTTTTCTTGTAGAGAGAAACTCCATCGAAAGTTCGCTGTAACTTGTGGTTTGAAGTGCTTCTACCAAAAGTTGAATCTGTTGTATCTTGGGAGACAAGTGTCGTAAATCGTGAGCACCATTGCGAGAAAATTTTGACTTAAGGAAATAGTGAAAATCACTTGCCTCGGATTGNCGAAAGTTCGCTGTAACTTGTGGTTTGAAGTGCTTCTACCAAAAGTTGAATCCGTTGTATCTTGGGAGACAAGTGTCGTAAATCGTGAGCACCATTGCGAGAAAATTTTATCTTAAGGAAATAGTAAAAATCACTTGCCTCGGATTGTTCTTCTTTTTCTTCTTCCATTCTTGATTTTGTTTTTATTTGTAGTTTTCATACTACATTCCCTATCACTATACTATAGTGTTTAGTCATGCTCTCGTGGATTAAACTTTACCTTTTGTTTGTTCGATTTACAACAACCCTTTCAGCCCGCACATATATTTAGCTCACGTCGCCAACAATCTTAAGACAAAACATGTGTATGTGGTGGTTGTTCTTTTCTCTTCATCTTTTGGAATACACATTCCTGTGATATTTCATTCTTTGTTTTGTTTATATTGAACTTCTATTTGTGGAACAAGAATGGCTACCATGAGGCTACTTCGAGTCAAAATGGTTCTAAAAATATGGTTCCGCCATTGGCTATACCACTTAAAAATACTACATCCCGCATGGTGAAAAATCGAAAAAGGTTGGAGGTATGGATTTTAAGAGATGGCAACAAAAGATGTTGTTCTATCTTACCACTCTAAACTTGACAAAGTTTTAAAAGGAAATTACACTGGTGGTACAAGAAGAAGAGAATAATCACGAGTCGATTATCGCCTTGGATGCATGGAAGCCTTTTGACTTTCTGTGCAAGAACTACATCCTTAATGGATTGGACAAGTATAGTTCGAAGGGACTCGGCCAAGGATCTATTGGATTCATTGGAGAAGAAATACAAGACTGAGGATGCCGGAACTAAGAAGTTTATAGTAGGCAAATTTTTGGATTACAAGATGGTGGATTCCAAAACAGCGATTAGTCAAGTGCAAGAACTTCAAGTTCTACTACATGACATTCATGTCGAGAAGATGGAATTGAGTGAATCTCTCTACCAATGTCTGATTGAGGTGATTGAAGATGCTTTAGAAAGATAACTCAAAGGGCTACAAGTTTGCTTCAAAAACTATCTTCGAATTCGATAAGTGCAAGAACTTCAAGTTCTACTACATGACATTCATGTCGAGAAGATGGAATTGAGCATATCCTTCCAAGTGGCTATCACCATCGAGAAACTCCTTCCTATGTGGAGAGATTTCAAAAACTATCTCAAGTACAAACATAAAGAAATGAACTTGAAAGAGTTGATTGTCTGCATGAGGATCGAAAAGACGATAGAAAATCTGAAAGAAGGCCTATTGTCCAACTTGGAGCAAACTTTGTTTAAACCAACTCGAAGGCTGTCAACAAGAAGCGAAACTTCTCCGATGAGGCACCGCAAAGAGACAACTCCAAGAAGGTCAAAAAGTTCAAAGGGAACTGTTACAACTGTGGAAAGGTTGGACATCGCTCAAGAGAATGTTGAAAACCAAAGAAGAATGCTCAAGCCAACATGATTAAGAGACACCATTTCTGAAGGGATGCAAGAAATGATTCTATCTACAATTGTCTCCGAGTGCAACATGGTTGGAAACTCGAAGGAATGGTGGATTGATACCGGTGCTACCCGTCATGTATGTGCAGCTAGGACCATGTTCTCCAACTATCAAGAACTGAACGAGGAACAAATTTACATAGAGAACTCTGCAAGTTCCAAGGTTGAAGGATAATGCAAAGTCACTTTGATGATGACATTCAGAAAAG
>CAIGRQ010103098.1:0-12341 GCA_903798375.1 Fraxinus sp. D2006-0159 | reverse complement strand
TTATTTTAGTACTTTTTGCTTAAAAGTTAATATCGTGGAGATTTTTATAAAAGTCTTTAAAAGTCGTAAAAACTTGAATACCCAAAAACTTGTAGAGACTTTTAAAAGTTTTAATTGAATACACTGTGACTTTTAGAGACTTTAAAAGTTTATAAAAATCTCAATTGACAATACTTTTAGAGAGTCTCCAAAAGTTTACATTGAATATCCCTAAACTTTCTTTCGCTACTTTGGATAGATGTTTGTTTTAATAGACAAACTGTATTCCTTAGTTTCTTTCGCCCATTGTTTTTGGTGATTTGATTAATGGGTTATTTGTTTGCTGATTTTAACAAAAAAAAAAGAAAAAGAAAAAGAAAAAAGTTGGTTTAAGAAAAAATTATTGAATATAAAATTAAATAACTAATTTTTTTTCTTTCTTTCTGACTACATAAACTTTAAAAAGAGGTAAACAATTGTATGTCCCAGATGCAATTTGAACATATAGAATTTAGCCAAAAAAAAATTGTTGAAATTGACTCCTACTTTGAGAGTAATAAAAAAAAATTAAATATTTTATAAACACTTCCCAAACGCATCAAATTACTTCTAATATAAATTATCAATGAAATGAAAGCATTAAAATCAACGTGAATGACATTTCTTCTCAACAACCATTCATCATTGTCATTCTTCTAAATTCACTACATCTAAGTGTTCATATAAAGTTATACATATATTTGCAAAGTTATATACATACTACAATTAATATAATTTATATTTCAAGACCTCATTTTTGTCACATCTTTAATAAATGTACTACTCGAAATATCCTACAAAATAATAAAAGTACGAACTCTGTAAATATTATCTACAAAATATTGCATAACTAACTTAGTAAATTGATCTGGTTTGGCGTTCTTGTTTTTCTAAAAAATAGTATACTTGTAGAGTAAATAATATTTAAAGGTCAGAAGTTACGATTTTTTCATTTTAAAAAAAAAAAAAAATTTAGTTTATAATACCACGTCATATTAATTTGCAACAGTTTTGTTGATGTCTGTCTTGGCCAACTACTTTTATTTTGTCTCCTTTTGAGTCAACACATATGTCCATTAATATTTAACATCCTTGCCATTGGACTGAAGCTATCCTATAAGATAGGGTTGCTTGATAGAAACGAAAAATAAAATTCTACCTTATTTTCATTGACTAACAAGAATGATTTGATTCTCATTTTTTTTTTTTTCTCAAATTCGTTTTCAATTACACATTTTAAATTTATTTTCTATTTTTTAACTACAAATTTCTTCAAAATTGGTGCGTCTTACAACACCAATTTTGGCAAAATTTTGTAAATCATTTATAAATGATCAAATTTTATTTTCAACCAACGTACTCATAAATATTATCCATCATTCGTTTGAATGTATTTATTAATTAAATCGTTTATAAATTCGTTTCAAATGGAGATTAATTATGTTTATTTCAAGCACAGCAAATTTGACTTTGTTATTATTATAATATCGTAGATAAATAAAATTTAGTCGCATTGGGATGAAAATGCAAGTGTACGATCTTATCGACCGCCCAAGAATACTATAAGGTGTGTCTACTAGTCCAAGGGAGAGAACTTAGGACTCAATCGAAATCAAATTTTATTAACCCTAACTTAATTAGAACAATCTATTTAGAGTTGATTTTAAACTAAAATTAAATCAATTAATCTCAACTAATGAAAATTCACTAGAGAAGAAGTGCTAAGAGTACACGATTTTACCACAGTTAATCCTACTAAATCTTGCTTACCAAGTTAAGACAATATGCATTCATACAGTGATATCGGATTTCCCTAACTTATTTTACAATCTCTCTTAAGTCAAGCTAAAATTATCTTTTGTATACAAATTCATTGTATCTCTATATGAACTATGATATACAATAATCAACAAGAAAACTTGCAATCAAACCCTGTAAAGCATATAAGAGTATTCCTGTATCTCATATCCGAATTCATAGTAATCATTATTCGAGCAACAAATAGATATATCACATCTAAGTCTAAATTTAAGCTCATGTTTGGTTTAACTAAAAAATTGATTAAAATTTATGTCACAATCAGTAATTAATTTAAGTGCATACATTTTAGGGGACCCATAACTTTTATTAATTTTTTTTAAAATCTACTAAAAATTTTATTTTATTTTAAATCAAATAGTTGCTAAGAATATTAATGAAAACTCAAGATAAAACTGTGCAATATCAAGCCATGATGATAGAAATCAAATACTCATAACTAGCTATCACATGTTGTTCAAGCTAAGAAACTTAGCCCATAATCCAATTAATCAAACACCCAACTGAATTTGAGGACATCACTAGAAATAAAGAGAGAGAAATAGGGAAGAAAACTCGTTGATCATTCTCGCAGATAAAAGGATCGCCTTGCTTCTTCTTCCTTTTAAGATAAATCTCAAAACACTACAAAAATAACCGATTTCACAACAAAGAAATATTGTCGCAAAATTGAGATTTTATTACAAAAATAATTTTGTGACAATAAGATGTTTGTTGTGCATCGTCATGAGTCACGGAATGTATTCTGCAACAACTTCTGCTTATTCATCACATCAATAAACTCACAAACTATTTGTTTGATGCATAAAGTATGAAATAGCTACAAAATATTTGTCGTCATAATGTTGTCGTAACGTATAAAATAAAAGGACGACAAGTCAATTTGTCGCAACGATTATTTCAATAAAGTTTTTACGATAAAAAATATTTGTTATTTTAAAGGTATAACTTTTGTTATCTATTCTATTTTGCAACACTTACTCGTAAAGATTATCTTTAATAATAAGTCATGTCTATCACAAAATATGATTTACATTGTGTTTGATATGTTGCATAATATATTTTAAGACATTTAACCTTTGTAGTTCAATTTATTATGTAACAAGTGATATTTGTAATAAATTTATTTTGCTATACAAAGAGTTTGTCTTGTCATTATTTGTGCAACGATGTATAATTGTTGCCTAATTTATTTCGTGATTATTCATTTATGTCGCGTATTTTATTTTACTACATATAAAATTATTGCACAAATTATTTTGACACAATGGATATTTATTTTTATGATAAGTTGTGCTTGTAGTTAAATTTATTTCGAGACACGGAGAGTTAATATAACCCATACTTTATTAAAAAAGCTCATGACTTTATAAAAAGAATACCTTGATGTACAATTATTAAAATCCAAATGATTTCAAAATATATAAAAACTCGTATTATTATTAACCAAATAGATAAACACCAAAGAATTATTTACAAACTTGATTAGCTCCAAAATCAAAACAAATATAAATAAATTATATTCTAGTAATTTCATGGTCAAACTACTTTGCGGTCACCAAACCTTTAAAAAAAAGAAAATAAAACAAGAATGAATGAAGAAATAACAAATAATTCACGATACAAACAAATAACCTTCTTGAATCCAAAATATACTTTCAGCTCACCCATAATCTATTATTTGGTTAAATAAGGATTCTTGTAAAGAAAAGCTCAACAACGTTAGTCAAAGACTAGCATATAAAAAGTAGAGAAATATTAGTTAGAAGAAAAATATGTCAAATATCTCACATTAACAAGGTAGATGATGCAAAATCTTGAGGTTCATTTCCTATAAGTTGTCTGTGACTACAAATTTAAGGCAAAGTTCAAATGCGGAAAAATTAATAATCATTTAAACTTGAAAAAAGATAAGTTGTGTTATACTCTCTACAAGCACACAAGCTATATTGCATATTCTGAAACACGGATTCTTTATAATGAATAGACTATGTCATAACTCAAAACTGTGTACATCACAATTCACACGTGTAGGTTATGTTACCCCTCGCCACTAAGGCTCCAGTCAAAGTGCCACGTTGTAGCCCATGTGAAAAGAAAAGTCAATAATAACTCAATCGGTCAAATGCAAATAAGTCGAACAAAGACTGAAACTCTTAAGCGTCCCGAAGCACTACCAAAATGGTTGAAGCTGTTGAGCCGGAGCTCTTCTTCTAAAGTCCTTGAAGTTGAACCTATCTCTTACAAGATATGTAGACAATCGTTAGGAATGATTGATGTAACATTTGTAATAAAAATATCAAGTTTGTCAACCCAATGTCTAAGGCGGCTGACATATTGTCAATGAATTTATTATATGGTAGATTTACTGATGTGAGGCTTTAGCAAGGAGATGAGACCACATGATTTTGATCCAACGGACATCACGTCGACCAGAACATTAAAAATAGGTGGTTTTTGTAAATTGGAAGGACTTTTTGGGTAAACGGATTGTTATTGGAAGACTGATTCTAATATACAAGAAAACACTCAAGAAAAATACTCTCAAGAAACCTTCTTACTTGTTCTCTATTTATCAGTTTGATTTTTTGATTATTTACGCTTTATCGGTGATTGTTTGTTAGTGCATCTCCCGCGTTCATGTGTTATCGTTCTCTCATCGGTACTCTGATCAAAATGTGTCTGAACTTACTTAAGTTGGCGTGAGTGGGCCCAGCATCTGTTGTCCACATATACGTTATATTTTTCAAGGTCAACAGATTAGCACAACTAATAGAAAACCATACATTTCAACCACGAAAAAAGGCAATTGGAAGCAACTCTTATAGTGAAATGATTTTCAAACCTTTGAAGAAATTAGTGTTTTTGAAGAAAGAACTGTTAAGAAAGTCCCAAACTAACCGTTTATTGAAAAGGGAATATCATTTGTCCAGAAAAACTTATTACCATGAGTTCAAACAATGAAGGATCTGCACCACGAAGGAATAGGGAACACCCTGAAAAAGGGTTACCCTCGCATGCTATTCCAACCACTAGCCATCGACCTCACCATCACAAACAAAGTGGATCTAGAATAACTGTTAAGTTCACTAGAAAGGTGACAACCATGGTCGCAAGTATGAGAGATATAACCCAGCAGAACATAGCTATACATGAACTATTGAGGAGCATGCAGGGCCAATGAGGATACACAATTCCTCCATATGCGGCCCAAGGAAATGCATTCCACGACCCTTCACAAGGAAACTACTACCACTGACAAAAGAGTACCACCCCTTGGAATCCACTTTTCCCAAGACCCAAGGCTAGTCTCCTTCCACAAAAAATAGGTTCCCATTAACTGAGCCCAAGCATTGGGAACGAACTGGGTTGGAGCCAGCCCATACAACTTTAGAATGACTCTAAAGAAATGATGACGAGGCAGGCGAAGTCCCGTCTTGAGAAGGAACTTGCTAACGAAAAGTAGGCACGCTCAAAAGGAGAAGGGGATATAAGTTCAATATTATAGGGTGTATGATTTTTTTCCTTAAATTTACCAAGTGGGATGTGTTTACGTTTGGAGAAATCTTGGTTGCCCCCCAAGCCATCCCATCGTTTTTCCTACCCTCGCTGAGGGTAAAACACTTTGTCCAGGCCAAATAGTACAAACCAGGTCTGCCTTATTTGTTATTGACACCCCCATCTTAGCAATCATTTGGCTGAGATCTACATCCCCCAGTAGAATGTAAAGATGCCATCGAGTTTTTGAGTTCGAAGTGATAAAATACTTACTAAATGCCCAAAGGACAATGGAGACAATCATCGAAAATTATGAATGCCAAGGAAGGAGAAGAAAAAAGATTGAGAGACTTGGAGAATAAGATTGCTGATTGCGTAAATAGCAAAGTGGTTTTTTACCTCAAGCTGTTACCTTTTATAGGCAGGAGCTCTTAATCCCAACTGTTAGATGTCGATCCGGGTCATTTGGAATTTCAATATGAGCCACTCGGTACATCGGACTATTCATCTTCTATGGTCTAGATCAATCTATCTGCATCAAGCGCTCTAATGCATCTTAATTTCGTAGGACACACATATGAAAGGCATCATTACAGATTAAATGTAGTGGCGAGTGCATGTATGGGAAGACAAACCACTTCATCTATCTTTTCCTGAAAATGTACGAAAAAATGAATCATTTGGGTGTAATAATTGTGGACGCCTAGTTTTCCCAACTTTTAACAAAAACTTGATTCCCTATAATTAATGAGTCAGAGCCTCGGCAAGTAGCAGAGGCACTTCACCTTAACCGCTTCCGATAAGGCTTCAAAAATACAAATAACTTTTGGAGAAGACAGCCTCAAACAAATTTATCCTATCTACACTCATCCAGATTATTCCAAAAATTCAGAGGTCACCAGGAACACAGCTTCGAACAATATGGACAAGTAATTAATGTAGATCAGCTACTTTCAAATTCTAATTATAATATAAATATTTATACTTAGACTTGGGGGATTATTGTGTTGTGTAAATACCACCCCCTAACAAAGATTTTCGTAAAAGTCCATGCATTACATAAATAATCATACGTAAACTTGGAGGACTGTTGTTATATCTCACCATTGAGGCTCCAATCAAAGTGTCACGTCCCAGTCTACTTGGAAAGGATAATCAACAAAACCTTAATTGGTCAAATGTAAATTAGTCGAACAAAGTCTAAAGCTCTTAAGGGCCCCCAAAGCAGAGCTCTAAAGCACTACCAAAATGGTTGAAGCTGTTGAGCCGAAGCTTTTATTCTGAAATCTCTAAAGCTGAAGCTGTCCCTTACAAGATTTTTGTAGACAATTTTTATGGATGATGGATGCAACATTTATAATAAAGAATGTCGGTGTGTCAGCTTAGTCTAGGGAAGCTGACTTGTTGTCAATGTATTTATTATATGGTATACTTAGTAATATGAGGCTTTAATCAAGGAGATGAGGCCACATGGTTTTGATCCAACAGAAACCATGTCAGTCAGAGTATTATAAATAGGTGGTCTTTGTAAATTGGAGGGGTTTTTCAGGGTCAACACATTGGTTATTGGAAGATTGATTCTGATATACAAGAAAACACAAGAAAAATACTCTAAAAAAACCTTCTTGCTTGTTCTATATTTATGAGTTTGATTTTCTAGTTATTTACGCTTTGTNTCAGAGTATTATAAATAGGTGGTCTTTGTAAATTGGAGGGGTTTTTCAGGGTCAACACATTGGTTATTGGAAGATTGATTCTGATATACAAGAAAACACAAGAAAAATACTCTAAAAAAACCTTCTTGCTTGTTCTATATTTATGAGTTTGATTTTCTAGTTATTTACGCTTTGTCGGTGATTGTTTGTTAGTACAATAATCCTAGTCACTACCGTCGATGCTCGAATACTTTTGTCTCGCGCCATAAAGCATATCTCGCATTCACGTGTTATCCTTCTCTCTTCGGTACTCCAGTCAAAACGCGTCGAAACTTGCTTGAGCTGGCGTGAGTGGGCTCGGCATCTGTTGTCCACGTATGCGCTACATTTTTCGGGGTCAACGAGTTATAAACATAAAAATTTCTAAATACATCACTTAAGTTCAAAAAAATCACTAATTGGCCTTCTAGGATGGAATAGAATTTCAAGTCCTTTAGTAACTTCAACAGCAACAGCAACAGCACCAACCATGTGCAAGATGCAGACGGAAATAATTCAGTTCTCTAAAAAACGATATTTAATAAAACAAACCAAACAAATTCCATAATATAGACATTCTAAATCAACAAATTATCAAATAAAAGTCAACAAGAGAAAGGATAGAGAATTGACCCTTGATTGGCTGCAAGAGCCTAAGAGTAAAATCGATGCCATTGTTGGTTCCATAATCCAACTTAGTAGGGAACCTCATGGTCCCAAAAGGACTTTCAGTTCTGTTGCATACATAAAATGCACCAGCACGGTGCCATCTGCAATCACAAACAAGGAAAATCATGAATGTCGCTCATTTAAAAACTTCATTTGGAAACCACGTAGGCACATAATTGCTAAGAATCACAGTCTCAAAATGCTTGAAAATGTATAGTTCATCGCTCACACTATATAACTAGGAGATTGTATAAACGAAAGAAAAAATGGAAACGATAGAGTTAAAAATAAAAAATAAAAAAGTCCCTACTTATCTCAATATGTTTATTGATATTACCATTCAGTAGTACACCTCGGTTCTCCATAAACTCTAAACAAAAACACTCAGCACTTGATGTCAATGATCAACATGTACTTCACTAAAACTTAAGCAAGCATACTTCAAATCCATTTTTAGTTGTACGACACAATTACCTTAGCTACAGAGGGATGTATGATTCAGTTACCACCAAAACATTGACTTGTACTGCCTTCTAAGATTCTAATAGAGCTTTGTTCGAACAATTTTTCTCGAATAATTTGATTCTTCCATCTCTGGGGGGTAATTAGAATCCAGTTTATGTAAAAGAGAAGATATATTTGGCAAGTAGTGTATTGTGAAGGGAACTCATTCAAGGTTGAGGTAAAGCCATTTTATCAAAAGTGCTGGAATAGTTGGTTAATATACCTCTTTGAACTCTTCATTTGCATGTTCTTCGACTTGATTATATAGTCTCTGTTGTAGGTATACAACATATCAAACTAAATAATTTGGAAAAATTATTAAAAAGACATTGAAAATATATGTGTCGGATGTATCTCTTTTTGTAGGTATACAACATATCAAGCTAAATAATTTGGAAAAATTATTAAAAAGACATTGAAAATATATGTGTCGGGTTAATTTCACAAACGGTCACTGAAATTACCTGAAAATCACAAAACGGTCATTAAAGTTTAAAACTTGCAAAAACGGTCACTGAAGTTTACATTTCTTTTACAAACGGTCACTGAATTTTCAAATTTTTTGGGCAAGTTTTGTGACGATTTTTCGGCAACTTCTGACCACCAAGACCGCAGGATTTGGATACCGTTGGAAAGCCCACAATGTCCCCTTCAATTCCACCAAATATCTCCCCATAACTCTAACGTATTCAGCCGGAATAAACCCACGAAATCAGCTACCCAAATTGGGCAGGTTTTAGATTTTTTTTGAAACTTATAAGGTTATAATTTTGCTTAGTTCTATACCTAACACTTATAAGAAAATCAAGAATGCGATTAAGTATGGTAGGGGCACATTGACACTTGAAATTGTCATTGACTCACTTAGAAGTAAGAAAATTGAGTTAATGCTGAAAAACATGATAAGAAAGCAGTGAGATTTACATGATAAGGGATAGAACTCGATTTAGGCGAAACAATCATAATGGGTTCCAAAGTGGTAACGAGTCAAGTAGTAATGAAAGTAAGAAAGAAGGACAAAGGTAGGTCTAGATCAAAATTTAGGATCAAGGTTAAGAAATGCTAATGCTGTGGGAACACGAGGCATTTTATAAAAGATTGTTATAAGGAGAAGGGTAAGTTAAAAGGTAAAGAGAAAGACAAAGTAAATATATTGTCCTTTGCTTCCAATGTTGATGATGGTGAAGTTTATATGATTACAAGTTTTTTTACTTATCCTGTTGAATTGAATCTAACTGCCAATTCTCATTCGCATGAGTGGAAACTTGATTCTGGTGCATTTTTTCATGTGACTTAACAAAAAGACTAGTTTGAAAACTTGCATGAATCAAATAATGGACGTGTTGTGTTATGTGACAATTCTGCTTGTACCGTTTTTTGGATTGGTGATAATACCTTAAAATTTGATGTTTTTTTTGTATACTTTAAAAGATGTTAGATACATTCTTGAATTGTCTAGGAATTTAATTTCCATAGAAAAACTTAGAAAATCTAACTTCGCTGGCAAAATTGGAAATGGAGTTTTGAAATTAGTTAAGGGTGCACTTGTTTCCAGTAAGGAAACCAGGAAAAATGATATTTACATCACTACTAAGAAGTGATAACAAGTTCAAATTCCTCTATCTATTCTGCTAAGTCTGATCACACATATAAATGGCACAATAAACTAGCACATGTGGGTATTAAGAGGCTTAAACTTCTCAATGAAAATGATGCTTTTGGTAATGATTGTGTCTAGTTTATCTTTATGTGATCAATATGTGTTTAGTAAGCATCATATAACTTCTTTCTCCACGAGTGTTCATAAAACTAAAGGTATGTTTGAATATGTACATTCAGGCTTGTGGGTCCTGCTAGTAATCCCACCTCAGGTGAAAATTGGTATTTCTTGTTTATTATTGATGATTACAGGAGAAAAGTGTGGGTTTATATTTTAAAGGACAAGTCTAATACTTTCCATAGTTTTAATAATTGGAAAAGACAAGTTGAGAACCAAATTGACAAAAAGATTAAGTTTTTGAGAATTGATAACGGCCTAGAGTTTTATAACGGTGAATGTGACAATATGTGCAAGGAAAATGGAATACAAGGCATAAGATTGTTCCTTACATTCCCCAACAAAATGAGGGTAGCTGAAAGGATGAATAGAACCATACTGGATAAAGTGCTTTGTATAATGTTAAGTTCTAGTGTTACAAAGTCATTTTGGGGCGAAGTTATTATGACTGCCTGTCATTTGATTAATTTGACTCCAACTGCTATATTGAATGATAATACTTCTCATGAAAAATGGTCGGGTGAGCTAAGTGATTATTTTGTACTTAGAACTTTTGGTTGTGCTGCATTTTCTTGTCGAAGTGAGGGAAATCTTGAACCTAGAGCTAGAAAATGTTTTTCTAAGTTTACCACAAGGGTGTCAAAGGTTACAGGTTATTGGATAGAAGTCAAAACAAGGTTAAGATCATTGTGAGTAGAGATGTCACATTCAATTAGAGTGAAATGATGTGCCTTAAAACTGAAATTGAACTAGTGAGTGTCCGAGTGATGAAAAATAAGGTGAAGAAATAGATCGGTTGAAGGTAGAGTTAAGAAAACTTAGCACATTTGTCCCTACTACTCCTAATGAGGTGGAGACTTAGGTTTAGCAACTGGAAGTGAAAAATAGAGAGGAAGTAGTGATAGAAGAGCATGAAAGATCTAAGTAAAGCTAAAAGAATCCTATGTATGAAAACTGAAAGAGATAGGTCAAATTCTGCTTGTTTTTAAATCAGTCCTCTTATGTTTCAAAAGTGTTGAAAAAATTTAGCATGCATGAATGCAAGCCTGTTAATCATTATCTTTAGTTAATCATTTTTTATTATCTAAAGATCAGGCTCCTTGTAATGAAAAATAAATAGAATACATGAGTAGGATCTCATACTCTAATGTGATTGAATCTATTATGTATTTGATGGTTTACACTAGATCAGATTTAGCTTTTGCTATTAGTACTCTGAGTAGGTACATGTCTAATCCGGGTCTCGAGCATTGGGAAACCTTAAAGTAGATGTTAAGGTATTTAAAGGGGACTAGTGATGTATGTCTAAAGTTTGGTGCTAATAAAGAATGTGCAAAATTGAAGGGTTTTGTAGATGCTGACTATGTAGGGGATAGGGATAATAGAAAATCTATTTCTTCATATTTGTTTACTTTTTCTAACTTTTGCATTAGTCGGAAATCACAATTACAACACATAGTTGCACTATCTATTACAGAATCAAAATATATTGCTACCACTAAAGCAATTAAAGAGGATGTGATTTAGAGGTTTATTTCATGAACTTTGTATCTTAAATGATTATGTAGTAGTATATTTAGACAGTCAATTTTTTATACATCTATGAAAAAATCCTATTTTTTATGAACGTTCCAAACACATTGATACTATACTACATTTCATTAGAGATATTGTATCACAAGAAGTGGTAAGACTTGAAAAAGTGTTGCCATTGGTAAGTTTAAAAGTTGCTAGGATCTTCTAAACATCAGAGGAGGTAAATAATTTTCAATTTTATAGGTTCTTATTTTTTGGAATTGTCACCCAATAAATCCCGATTTTTTATACCCAATAAACCGATTTTGGAAAATTTATATCGACAACTTAGTGATGGCTCAACCCGAAAATAACTTGGGGCCATTAGAAGCAACTTAATTGAGTTAATGTTGCTCATGGTCCAACACTCATGGATGGCCCAAAGTTGTGGTTATTAGTTGGATGGTGATATATGGTGGTCCATTTAGTGAAGTTTAGCCCAATTGAAGGGACCTAACTAGTGCTATGATAAGTGTATTTTCAACTCTTATTCGAGACTTGAAACGATAGAACTTTATTGTTACTTTGACAAAATACTACCTAAATTATGTTATATTGCATTTTGTAGATTAAACTCGATCTTTGATGAAAAATTGGAGAAAAGAGCAAAGAGTGACGAAAATGGTAAAAATCCAAAACAGGAGGACTAAATTGGATTAACTCAAAAGATCGGAGGACTTGAAGAAAATTATGCAGTGAATGGATCTCAATTGGACTCGCTTTAGAATTCAAATTCAATATTTGCCTGGGCTTCTAATTGGACTGCAATTGAAGGGATGGGATAAAAC